>JAHARR010000231.1:0-24843 GCA_019191175.1 Fusarium veterinarium
CACAGTATGTGACCAATAGCGAGTACCTGTGCAATTCGGTCATGCTGTTCGAGGCTTTGCAACACCTTCGCAGTCGCACGGATCGCGTGATGATATATCCCTCCCACATGCTAGCTTCAGATCACAAATCCAGCAATGCTCGGTTGCTTGCAAAAGCTCGCGACAAGTACGATGTCAAGCTTGTTCCTATTACGGTTCGACATAAGGATAATACGGATCGTAAGTGATCATATTGAGAGCCTCAGGCTAGACGTGTTATCGGTCCAGGGCAAAACTGACCTTTGCTACCCACGGATCCAGCTACGTGGGCTGATTCTCTTACCAAGCTCCTTCTTTTTAACCAGACTCAATATAGTCGTATTCTCTGTATTGACTCTGACTCTGTTCTCTTGGAATCTATGGATGAATTATTTTTTCTGCCGTCTATACCAGTAGCTATGCCTCGGGCTTACTGGCTGTTCCCAATGAAGGAGATCCTTTCCACTATGGTCATGCTTATTGAGCCTTCCGAGGTAGAGTTTGCCCGCATCATGAGCGAGATGGATGCGGCATCCAGTAACGACTATGATATGGAGATTATTAACTCTTTGTATCGCAACAACGCCATGGTCCTCCCGCATCGTCGTTACGCCCTGTTGACGGGCGAATTTCGCAGCGAGAGCCATGCCAAGTATCTGGGCTCCGAAATAGAGCCCTGGGACCCTGCCAGAGCGTATAGCGATTGGCCGTTGCCTAAGCCATGGCTCCATATGGATGAAGAGCTTCGCCTGGTACTTCAGCCCAATTGTACAAATACAACAGGTGGTGCCGCAGACTGCACAGCAAGAATAATTTGGAATTCTTTCTATAAAGACTTCCAAATGAAACGCAAGGTATTACTGCAGGACCTCTCCACAACATACGTATGCTTCGACGCTAACAAGACCACAGGAGATCTGCAGCTGAATTGGGATCTTTCGTATCTGGCGTGAATAGGGTGATTCTCAGTATGATCCCCAACCACCAAAAGGTGTCTGATTCTTACTATCCGTCAAATTATGCTACTCACGAGGTTCATGTCGACTATTCGTTACTAGTAAATATAAAATACTTCCGCTATCAAAGCTGTAATGTCACATGCTTTAACGAAAAGCCGCACAGATAGAAATAGAGACTCTTGAGTTGCCTTGTGGTTCGGCAGTGTGCTGCTTTTCCTTTCTTTGAACAACTTTGTCATTTCTTAATTGTCATGCACAGCAGATTTATTTCCTTTGATACAAACTGAACAGAAGTTTTTAACACTATGAATCATTTTTATGAATTTCAGGGTCCCTGAAACTGTCTTTAAGAATCCAGAGACGTAACAAAATATTTTGCAAGATTCGAGTAACTAAATGGCTTATATTTAGTTTCTCCTCCAGGTTTATGGTATAATGAACCCATAACCTAGGTAGGCCTCATGATGACGCCTGCCCTATAGACTAGTGGATACCCCACGTAAAGGAGGGAGGATACGACGACCATCGCTTAGTTTTTAGCTATGTTCATTTACTTCGCCAATAATTGATTGAAACCATGCATTTGTATTGGCATTCAAATCGCAACCTCGGTGGAACACTCGTTCGCTTACTTTCTATAGACCTGCTCGTAGTTGTAAGCCGCGCGATGCATCAACCACCAGGTCTCTCAACTCAAAACAACAGTCTTATATCCACAGTTCAGCCAGCATACCACACAATGGCCCAAGATAAGCTTTCAGCTTCTCATCGGTCAAGGCTGTCCGGGACCTATCGCCCTGGCTTACAGGTACCTATAGTAGAACTCGAGTTTCACGGGTGCTAGTAGCAGAGTGTTGAGTAAACCTATTTTTCAATGCAAAAGACAATAGTGTAGTGACTAAAAGCTTCATCGTGAATGATATAGTCGCGCACATATCGCGCCAATGGCTGATTAGTGCCCCTGACGGTTGACCAGCTCAGGCCAATCAAAGGCCACCATCAAGCCAAGCCACATCTAGCCACAGCTAGCCACAATCTTATCTTATCAGCGCCCTTAGTACCTTTACCTTTTTCCCCTGTTATGCGTTGTGATTGAGGCTCTGATTGCGCTGGAAGTCCGTAAATGGGCTGGAATTGAGGAATCCTAGCTTCGGAACGGCTGAGAAGCTGAAGATAAATAGAGTGATAAGTTCAGTTGGGCTTCACATAGAGAAATTGAAGCCTGCCGCACGTGACTCTTTATGTGGGATTAGAAATGCGGGAATATTATTGACCCTATAGATTCCACTCACGACCTCTTGAACCTAGCCTAAGATAATGAGGCAATTCTTCTTAACCCCACCCTGATTTCCATAATACGCCAGGTAACAATTATTTAAACAAGTGTACTTGCTTGATCATACCATCATGGCAACAGAAATATCACTGAATATCCTCGGTTGCGACGGTGCGGGCAAGAAAACGCTTGTTGGAAGCCTTATCTACAAGGTATAACACCCCGAATCAACGCTCTAGATCACCCAACGAATGCTAACTCTAAGTAGTGTGGGCTTGGGTTGCCGCGATTGAAAGAGCTGGAGCGCGAGAGTATTAGTCAGTTCGAGCAAATAGTGCCGTTTTATGAGAAGAAGGGATATGCCCAAACTTTCTACGCACCGCCAGGACTGGTAACTGTTCAGAGTGATTGACCGTTGCAGTATTATGCTCATTCCATACTGATACTTTGACTACAGAAAGTCAAACACCGGATTATGTTATTTGGGTGGTCGATGGCCCTGACTTATCAACATGGAACTCATCAGCCGAAAAGCTACGATCCCTTTTGTTGAATGGTGACATTCAACCACGAAAGAAACTCATTATAGCAGTGAATAAGATGTCAGTGCAGTGACTCCTAGGCTTTATTAATATGTCATGACTCAATTTTGCATACAGGGACTTTATTGGTTGGTCTGAGCAGACGTTTAAAGACATCGTTCATGTATTCAGAGCAGCCAGGCTGCATAATCGGTATGAGCCAAAGTTTTCGTAATAAGAAGACAAAACTAATCAATGATAGTACTTTTATCGTCCCTATTTCTGGCCTCAAAGCAGATAATTTACTCCCAGACACGAAAAAACCTTCATGGGCGGAGAATATATCTTCCGAAAGGTATAGGGGCTTAACACAAGTATCAGACATGTGTTTGACGCTTCTACTTGGATAAATATAGTCACGTCTCCCTTTAGTCATTTGGCCAGAGTGAGTGGTTATTATTGTGGTCGTACAAGATGATCCTTGCAGGGGTACCAGAAGTCCCAGGCTCCATAATCTTTCAATGGCGTTGGTCGATAACAACGAAGTCGAGTATATCTAAATGAACAGATACTTAACAAGCCATATCCTTTGTGATTTGAAGCCTGATATTACTAATTGCGGGATTATGCATTATCCGCAGTCATTGTGGATCTCCACCACTCTCGCGAACCGCTCTGACAATAGCGACACGCTTATACAGTCGTCCGGGGTTGTCTTCGTGATCACAGATAAGGCATTGGGGAACGCATAAAAGGACCGCAACATCACCATGAGCCTGGCTGCACAGTGGGTCCTGTCCATGAACATGTCTGAGTTGCGGTCCAGGTGGGCGATCATGAACTTGCCCTTGATCCTCACCCCGCATGGAGATATGATCTGGTTCATGACCTGGGCTGACGGCGTGGTACCGTCTCAGAGCATGTGGTTCTGCGACAACGCGGTGGCGAACGAAGAGAGAATGGCGTTCTTGCCCTGGCCGCGTCCGGTGCGACTGTCTCTACGAAACCTTGCTCGGGCCCCTCAAGAAGTGCAAACATTTATGACCTTGCTCCTTATCTCACCCAGAGCAGGGGATCCCGCCGCAAACCGCTAGGTTCATATGATAAGCTGAAAGCAAAGTTCTCTTGATCGTAGCAGAGTTCCTGTAATTCGTACGACAAAGTTTGGCGGATCTGGCAACGAACCCAAGACTGCCATTGATCCTGGCTCCAACGGAGGTATTGAGGGAGGGGTGCAGGGTATCCCGGCCGCCAACGGGTCCTCGACTATAATAGGAAATGTAACGCTTGATCGAGTCACTCTACCGCAACATGCCATGACATGCTGCGACAACAATATTGGTTCAAAAAGAATAAAACCTAATTTATAATGCTCTATAGACTAGCGAAATATATATTAGAATCAAACTTAGTCAAAACATTGGTGGCGGTCCCGAAGACCTAAGTCGCATTTGCCTACTGGATTAACGGCGCTAAAAACGCCCGGGGCAAGGGCGTCGAGTACCCGATAGGGCAAAGCCGATGATGTCTAAGGCAGTAAAATAACGCATTTCGATATGTAGTAAAAATAATATATAGGTGATATTACACAGCGGGTATTAATTGATTTCAAGCAAAATTGCACCGTTGCGCCCGTGTTGAAGTTTGGATTATATTTTGGACGTGGTTCAAAAGGAGCGTGGATAGCGTTATATGACTAGATGGCTCATGCATTTCGCTACATTTAGCCCCAGTCGCCAGCTAGAGGGCTACAGTAGTTGGGGGTAAGGGTTATTCTGACGCGTCGGTTACTATTAGGAATTCCATTCTACAACAGGTAAATTCTCATACCAACATCCCTAGTTTTCCCCTTGAGCCTTGAGAAAAGCTGTATGAGGAGACTCATCCTGTCAGATCGAACCATCAGATGCTGACGATGGAGAAATCCCCATATACTGCCAATCGTTATCATTTGATGAAGGGCTATTCGAGGATGCATGCTCCGCAAAGCTCTCATCTTTGTTCTTGGTGTGGGGCTGGTCGGGAGCCGGAATGTCCCTGTCAACAGACGACCTCACTGAGTTGTAGTCATCTGCGACGATATCCACCATTAGCTGGCCGGCTGAGTTTGCTGTGGTCAAATGCCATGCTACTCACCATCTAGTGTGGGAAATGTAAATGATGGCTCAGACAGATCGACCTCGTCTGCAGCGGGGGCACTTAATGCGAGGGCAGATTTTGCTTCAGCTCTCTTTATGGCATTATGCTCGAGTGCGGAAAGCCTCTCTCGGTCTTTTTTGACAAGCTTGCCTCTGCGTGCCTTCTTTGCTAATAAGCAAACAATTTCCTCCTCTTCATTGGCTGCTTCAGCTTCAGTCGCCTGAGCCTCAGCAATTCTTTGCGCCAGAGCAACAGCGGCAGCTGCAGCCTTTTCCGCTTCTTTAGCAGCTGTTTCTTCGGCCCTCTTAGCTGCTTGCTCCTCAGCTTCCTTCATAACTCGATCCACATCCGAAGCCTTGCCTTTTACTATGGGTCCGGTATCGCTGAGACCTCGGAGAATCTCTACGAGTTCCTCCTTCCGAAGTGAATCATCACGTAGAGATACTTTTGAAGTTTGGAGTAACAGAATAGTCTTCAAAAGTACCATGCTGAGCGTATTGGGAGTTCCAATCTCAGAGAGTACCTTTTCTGAAGTTGGATAGGTAATGTTCTCGGCAAAAGCAAGGACGCGCGACTCAACATACGCGGCTATTCCCGGCAGAGTGCTCAATGACAGACTTGACTCTTCCATGATATCAACCAAGGAAGGTAAGCTCAACCTGTCGCCGAGTGCGATTATCTCTCTTCTTGCCAGATCTCGAAGAGAGGGCAATTGAAAGGATTGGGCTGCGGCGTACACGCGGAGTGCAGTTGTAAATTCGGATGCATAACTTATCATAATAGTCTCTCCCTGTGGCTTCAGGCATTGATACCTGCCGGTGGCCATAAAGTGAATAAGGACATGGCCGGTATTGTAGTCGATATCGTTCAAGTGAAGGTCGCGTGATGACGAAGAGAAACAGCCTGTCGCGGCGCTTCGGGAAGCAAGCTCGACACTCTGATGTAGGAGTGCATGAGGGATATGGAGGGGTCCATTTCCTTGGAAGTATACCGCACAGACTTGGCTGGCGTAAGGCCTGTTACATCGTCAGTTGACAATCTTCAAAGAGAGAACTCATATTCCTAACGAGTTTTCTGGCCTGCTTTCCTTCTTTATGCCCTTGCTGTCTGGTTCGCCATCTCGAAAGGGTGTTGTAGCCTCTCTCTGCTTGTTGACCGGGTCGTTAGACATGTTTGTGAGTGCTGGATAAGAGCTGAACTATGTTAAATCTAGATAATAAAAGCCTGTCGCGCTATAGCTAGAATGGTGGTAGAAGGGGCACTCCGACATATAGAGGCATTGACAAAGGGACTCGGAGTATAATGATAAGCGCCGGTTCTGTTATAGCTAAAGGCTCTACTTGTTTTAAGGCATGGGTCAGCGACCCACACGAAGGCTATTGACAAGCTCCGAAAACCTTAAAGGCGCACTTCATTCTAATGATGTAAGTGTGATATAATGTAGTTTATTCCTTTTGGGAGGACAGACTTCACACAATCTAAAACTACGCTAAACCATGGACCTTGACTACTGACAAAGCCCTAGTTTTCCCGATTCACAACCATGAGGGGTCTGCTCGGAAGCCAATTTCCTGAGGTACTTCGCATCCTGTCTCCAGACGATTAAATCAAATGAGCACCGAAAAATCTGGAACTAAGGTTCTTCAAGAGGTATGAAGATATAGTTCATGTATTCGCTATAATACATAATATAGGCTTTGCCTGAGGCAGGAGCTTGTCACTCAAATCTGGTTGTCCCACTTAAACAACTGTTATGGCTTTTATTATCGAGGCCGTATGCGGAAGAGCGAAAGAGCACCCACTCAATAACCCGTCTTTCCATGACGTCAAGGTTTGAGAGCTTGAAGTATAACCATGATCGTCCATATCATTCGCAAAGTGTATGCCTGCTTACCCTCCTTATCGCATCCCAGCTGACCAGACCAAGGTCCTTGAGCAGAACGGGATGGCTCAGTGGCTACAAACTGCTCGCTGGCTAGAGATGTTCAACAAATCGACCGCTCAACGTCCTTGCTGACTCCTCACAACAACCGGGTCCGGTGAGAGGCGAAGGTAACTTACTCAGCCAACAGAAGGGAACTCCGCATTGAATATTAGTTAATTTAATTCATTTTAACTGGATCTTAACCTAACCATATCAGACAGATCTCGGTTTCGGCTGCATTCCGTGTTACAGACATGCCCGTAATGTTGTCTTAAGTCGTTTATCAGTCGCGTTATTTTACCATCTTTGACAATCTCCCTATGAAAATATCCCATCCACCATTAACTTCGACTGCACTACAAGCAGAAGTTGCTGACATGTGATTGACGAGGGTGGGAAGTTCCATGCATACCACATATTTAAGTCCCTGAAGACGTATGTAGTTATGACGCTATTATTATGTTGTCTGAGCAGAGTATAGGACGCCTGGGTTACATGGACCTACGCACCTCTAAAACTAACGGGCAGTTATACTACGTAATAGGCCACAAAGCCTCTCAGAATCATTTAATAATTCGACGGGTTAGACGACTATGACTATGGGTCAGTTCCCGCCACCGCGAACGGCCCCAGCTGGATGACTCGTTTATTATGGACAATATGCACGGCCACAATGATATCCTCCGTTAGGTGCATAGCTGGGATTCTCATAAGGATAACAAATTTGGTACGGGCGAGGACCTTCGTGTAAACAGTGGGATACATACATTTGGATTTACTGATTTATGTCAATGAGTCCTAAATGACCTTATCGCCAATGGCTCTATTATCGTACGGGTTGCAAATACTGTTTTGATTTACTGAAACAAACTCCACTTACAATCGAGACATGCTTTTCAGCGCCACCATGGTTCCGCAAGACGCGAGTAAATCTCGATCCATCTTACACTCCAAACAGATCCAAGGCCTTCGAACGTTGCGGTCGAATGTGTATTCTTTGTCAAATGTATGAGGAACATTATTAGGGCCTAATATATCAGGTCCGTGGTGGTTATCCGGTCCCTCAGCTTCGATGTGCGTGGCTTCGGGCACTGCAGGCATGTATACCGGCGAGAAACTGCTGAATAAGCTTCTGTGTAGCATATTCCCTGTGAGTGTTGGTATCATCATTAGCCAGATCTGCTGACCCCTCGACATGGATCTGCGGGCTTTGAGGCTGCCTCTGATCTTCGACTTCTTCAGCAGAGTCGATGTCAAGTACATCCTCCTCATAAGAGGGATCTAGCTCGATGTTACTGATGATGGAATCATCAACTTTCGGAATGGAGATAGTAAAGTTATCAAAAGCCAAAATGCCGTTATCTTTAATCTCCTCAGCGTCGGGAAATGAACCTATCTCAGGCTCTAGTAGCTCATTCTCTGCCACTGAAACAGCTGCATGTCACAATGGTTCTCCTTGGCGGCTTGCTGCAATATTATCCTTTCTTGCTTTCTGGCACTCCTGGCACCTTCGTGTGCGTTTCGCTTGTAGCCCTGTCCTGTTTTTTAGTGCCAGCAAGTCGAAACTTCATTACTTCTCATACTATGGAACGTCCTTAGGATCGTTTGACAGCGATCGCGGTAGGTCAAATTAAGTTTTGTCAGATGAGGGGGTCAGTCATTCGTAAAAACCGCGCACCTGATAACAGATTGGTGCGACAACTGACCTTACCGAAGCTGGGAGCGCTAGCCATATTGGGAAGATAAGGCTTCACTGATGAAGTAAACTATTCTATAATAGGAAATGTAACGCTTGATCGCCAGTCAATCTATCGCAATATACCATGGCAGCAATATTAATCCAAAAATAATAAAAATTGGTCTTTTATGATCTCTAGACCAGGAAATTATATTTCAGAGCCAAGTTCAACTAGATTATTGGGGGCAGCGTTGAAAACCTAAACTGCAATTGCCTACTGGAGGCCATCGCTCACCTTTGGATGTCCTGGATTTTGTCAACGAATAGCTAAATGACCTTGTCGCCAATGGCTCTATTATAGTACGGGTAGTAATAACTGTTTAATATATTGGAAAAACCTCAAACTGCAATCGTGACCTGCTTTTCAGTGCCCACCAAGGTTCCGTAGAACACGAGTGAATTTGGACCCGTCTTATACCTCAAACAAATCCAAGATCTTCGAACGATGCGGTCAAAGGTGTGTCATCGGCAGAACTTGAAACATTCGAATTTGGTGGCTCAGGGTTGTTGGTAGTTGGTTCGGTTTTGTCTGCTCTGAAGGGGCGTTCCTGCTTCCTCGCTACGTCCCTCTGGACGCTCGAGCCACTAGCTGCCATATTTGATCCACGAGGCCTCAACATGCAGGACCTCAAGACCATTGAACCAATCGTATTCTTCACTTCTAATTCCCTCAGAATTTTGCGATTCTCCAACAGCTCGAGATCATCCGACATTCGTGATAAGCAGGAATGTATGAAGGATTGGAACCAAAGGTCTACCTCGTGGGCACCTGAGTAAATCTCTTCGGCAACAGCGATGAGATCCGGTATGGCAACTTTTTGGCCGAGCTGCTCTAGTTCGATCTGAATCAAGCCTTGTAGATTGTGGAGCTTATAAGTCTTAGATGCAACATAAACCTGAAGGCAAGTTCTGAATTGAGCAGCAAGTCTATCCCGGAGGCACGGAGTATCGACTTGCAAGGTTTGGAATTTCCCAGTATATAGAAAGTGAACCAACACGTGGCCTGCATTCTGAGATACGTCCTCAAGTCGTAGTTCTGTGGTGCGCGAGCGGTGGTCGCACAGTGACGAGAGTCTTGGAAAAGGCTGCAAAAGAGCTTCGTGGACATGCATCGTTGAGTTCGTTGGATTGCTGTTCTTCAAATGGATATTAATCATCCTACTTGCGTAGGGACTTTGCTGCAGAGTCAGCTTGGCGGCAAAAAGAAGTAACTCTGGGCCAACTAACGAGTCACTGGGTCCCATATTTGGGTCGTTGTCTTGAGATTCCGGTTGCCTTTTTCGAGGTGCCATATTGGTAAAAGATTGTTCGAACAGTAGTGAAAGTAGCCACAAGAACGGTTTCTTTTTACGTGGTACTGGTAAGAAATAGACGGATGGGGTGCATAGGTGGGAAGAAATACTTACCCCAACTCGCGCTAATTCACACGGAAGGCTGAATTTCTTCTCGCAAATATACGGGCACACTCCTAGGGGAGGATATTTCGTATATGACACGTAAGGGTAAACCTTGTCATCAACCCGCAGAGGTATCCTCATGGTCCACCAAAGTTAATTTCTCGTATCAGCGGACGTGTTTTACATGTGATAGGTGGCTTAATATTGGGCGGAGACTATAGGTGAGTCAAATATGCTAAACCTTTAGATGACGTCTGTAGTTGTAAAAAAGAAAGCCACTGTTGTAACTTATTTAGAGATCCTGGGACCCGCCGCTGTCCAATGGCCACCGCATGCTCTAATCTGTCTCACATCACAATCATTCCCTGTTAGTAGGTCAATAAGTAAATCTTATTGGAAGAGGGCTGCAGGGTGGCCCTCGCGAAGCAGCAGTTGTAACATCCTAGCCTTCCGTTATCACGTCAAAAGTTTTAAACCAGACTAAAGTAAGAATAATCTCCGAAATGGCCTATATTAGGGATTACTTGGCAGTACTTGGTAGAGCCAAACGCGGAGCATTTTCGAAGGGCTGAATTTCACCAGGTGAGTTATGAGAAAGATAGTATTTAATGCACACCAACCTCAAGCTTGATCTTTTGCGCTTCTTTTTCGCCGAGGAAGGTTTTGTGTTTTTGAACTTGGATGGCCACCATCAAGGCAACCAACAAACCTCCGAGAAGTCATGGAACATTGAAGCCACATATGTTGTCCTCACTCTGTGCCGCTTCTAGTTTTGGGAGGCTTTTTGCATGTGAATCTGTCGCTTGGTTGGTGTGAAAAGGAGGTGTTCGTCCTAAGAGGAAGCAGCCGAGCTGCAAGACTTGCATTCCATCCAGCGTTCGTCCAACAATTCGCAAGTGTAAACACGCTCTATAGGGGCCTACTATATGGGTGGACTCGATTATCTAGGATCTTTCGTTGCTTCTACGGGACAAGGTAGCCGATCCTAGCCAGGTGCAAACTCACTCTTGTTTGTTTAACCCAGGCAAGCCGACCAATGGAATTCAGGAGAACACGAGGCATTGTAACAGTATTAAACTCAAAGGTTACCAAGACATCCCGCAAATACTCCGCTCTTTGCAGTCAGGGTGCATAATGTGTGTTGAAATCTTTGGTTTCCTACTCTGGTGGAGTGCATATCACACGGTGGACGAGCTACAACCTCGATTCAGTTGAGCCCTCTTTGGTGTATACCTTCGAATATTACTGGAGGTACAGTCCAAGGACATATCAGATAGGTTATATAGTACTAAAATTTGAGACAAACGTATCGCCCTGCCTTGGCTTAGGGAATATGACATGTTCGTGTGGTGTCGAGGCCAAGGTTCCTCTCTAACGTCAGCATGTGAGAAGCTTATCAGAGGGAAACACCTCATTCTGATGCCAGCGTGCATAAAACGTAGCCAAGGCATTGAATTCCAGGATCCAGATCCTGATGCAATAGCCATTGTGCACATAATATGGATATGCTTAGAAGATTGGAACACCGTGGCTATGAGCCCACTTCTTGTGGCCTGGCCTTTGAAATGGATAAAATCCAGCCTTCCACTGTCAATCTTGCCATCATCCGCGACATTATAAAGTAGGGGCATAGCCACTGGGAAATCTTCCCATTCCACCATTTAGAACGTACAGGGACCACATTTCGTATTCGTTTTCACCTCTAGCAATGATGACTTACGTCCACGACAAGCCAGCGACATTGACGAAGGCAAATTTGGAATACCTTGCTCATCACATCTTCTTACCTACCAAACTTCCGGGAGGTGATGATAGCTCAGCCAAGAATGAGATACTAATGGTCAACTTTGTTCTGGACACCTTGGTGCGTTTTATGGGAGAATGTACCTCAGAAGATGAAACCGCAATCGAAGCCTGTGTGGCGATGATCAAAGGACTGAAAATATCGAAAAGTGCCCAAGGATCTTTAAGCGCAAATGACGCACAGGAGGTCTTACGCCACCTCTCTCCCCAAGGTACGATTTAGGACACATGCTTGGTTCATCTTTGATCGCTGACATATCGGTTCGTAGCCCCTGTCGCATTGCTTCACGTCGCCGCTCAGAACGGTGGTGTCCTCGTTCGCAAAACGATTACTTCGGCCTTTTTCGAGACCTTCGAACTGTCTCCCGCTAACAAGGCCGTCATGACCACCCAAGGCCGCCTGGTACGCCAGTTTCCAGCCAATGCGACGGAGATACGTAGCGTCGATTTCGAAGATGAAACATTTCTGTCGGTCTTCACCAAAACCCTTGAGAAGATGAGCTATCAAACCGTCCAAGAGACCGTGCACAAAGCCAGAAAGGCAGAACAAGAGCACGACGAAGATAGAGAGACGGTGGAACCGCGGATCGTCACCGATCTCCTGCCAAGCATGCTTCGGGGTGTCGGCAAACAAGTCGCCGTCCCCGGCATTTGCAAGAATACTCGCGAAGAGGTTATGTGGAGTAACAGCAAGCTCCCATGGAGACGATCTCCAGTCTGGTTTCTTATCCGTGTTGGTTTGCAGCTAACCATGACCCGCCTTGCCCGCAAGGATAAGGATCCCTACAAGGAGTTCATGGTTTTCTTGATGGCGCAAGTGCTTGATGGTGCTGTCAAGCAGGGCGTCAAGAGCGACATGCTTCATACAATGTCGACCAAGCTCTCTCGAAGGCTCTGTAAGCTGAAGTATCGTAGCAATGGCAGATGGCTGCAGAGTATTCAACAAATCGTGTCGGAGGCTTCGAAGTGCTTGGCCAGGCGATGGGACCGAATCCGCAAGCGAGAGGAGAAACTACTGGAACTAAATGACCTTCGGAAGCCTGAAATGGAAGACAACCTTCATTTCTCCCTCCTCAAAATGGAAGATTTCCTCACTTCGATCCCGGAACGAGGGAAGCACATCGAATTTCCAAATTTTATCCCAATTTCTCACGTTCGGCCCATTGATGGCAATGATCTTCCCACTTACACAGCTGGCGATGAGACGTATTTGCCTTTCCGACTGGCAATGATTGAATCTTGGGTTGCCGCAAATCTTGACACATGGCTCAATAGCCATATTGAGGAAGAGAATTTATGTGGAGATCTGAAAAGATTGGTCCAGTCATATCATTCCGAGGCCAGTCGTTGGTATTCCAGCCGCCCTGAAGGTGCATCAAGAATGCTTCTCACTATCGGGGAACTCTGGGTGGCAGCGGATAAAGCAGCCATCCATGCCTTGCCGATGCTGAGATGTTATGAGCATGAGGTTCCAACTGAGGTGTGGCAGACTCTCCTGCTGGCCTCTATGGCAGACATGGAAAGGCTTCATAGTCTCGAAGCGTATTTATTGAACCGCCAGCGCGTCGCCCAGTCCAAGAATAGGCCTTCCATCTTCCGTTCCTACGGTCATCGGGACTCATTTCCGGTCCAACATTTCTCTGGTTCGGTTGAACATCAACAACTCAAGGCTGAGATTGAAGAGAGGGCTTTGGCTCAAAGGCAAGCCAAGATCGAGGAGCTGCGGCGACTCAAAAAGGAGTATGAGACTTTGATGCAAAGATTCAATGACGCAAAATGCGATGAATACCCCCAAGAGGAGTACGGTATCACGGTCTGGCGCCACTCTTACGCCTGTGTTCGCCACGGATACTTGAGCAAGGCAAACAACCTCCAGATACAAGTACATGAATGGCCCTTGCCTAAAAACAACCTCGGAGCTCAAGCGACCGTCTTTGAGCTCGCTGTTCCTCCAATATTTTCCGAATGGCGAGATATAACGCTTTATCTCATCAACGATGTGCTCCTGAGCCAACCTTTCGGTGTCCAACATCCCGATCCGTCTTACTCGCTGCGTGCGTACCAGCCACTGGACCAGTTCTTCAGAACCAGGAGAGATTATCGGATTCATCTAGTTTCGGAAGCAAAGCCGAACGTTGTCACTCATCGACGAGATAAGCCCATTCAGTATTGTACGGATTCCGACGTCTGCGTCAACAATGGACTTCGTTATCAGTACTACGATGGAAATCAGAACTGTTTCCTTGAGGAACTCTTGCCAACAGAAGGGCTGTCAAATCTCTGCACATTCGATCTACCGAAGCGTGCTCAAGCTTTGAAGCGTTTCCTTGTTCGTACCTGGCTCAAGCCAGAAGGAGAGACGCCTAACGAGGTGATAGCAAGCCAGTCAGACTGCCCGGAATACTTGTCTTTAAGTGAATACAAAGTGCTGGCTGAGTTGCCTTATGGTTACAACATCCAGTGGATGAGCATCTTGACTCAACTGGCCATGCCGAAGATTGATTTCAATAAAACGGAGACAGCCATATTCTTGCTGCAGATGAGCCTGCAAGCTGGCCCAAGGTCTTCGACAAGCACAAGATGCACACATCTGCGACTGAAAGACCGGGAGTTTGGACATCAGATGCTTGAACATCTGACTAAGGGCGTATCACATATCCAAGAGAATTGGGAGTCATATACAGCCTTGTCTTCCTATACGCTTTTAGCTTCACGTCTCCTGTCACAAGTTCCGAGCGAACTGTCCCACGCCTTCCTTGGCCTCCTTGAGAAATGCCGCAGGATCTCTTATCGGTGGTTGACGACAATACTCGAGAGAGTGCAAGAGACTACCAGCGATACCCGGCGAAGTGGACTTTTAAAGACGGCACTGACCATTGCTCTGATATGCGGAGACTCCTTCAATGTTTATGATGGCTTCTTGCCTGTCATTCTAGCGGACGCAAAGCAGGCATCGATGTTGGTTGAATGCTCAATCATAATCTATAACAACGCTAGTTTGAAAAGCGAGACAGAGACTACTCTTCGAGGTATCTTATTCGATAGGTGGAGTTACACCATGCACCGGGTTTGTGCAATCTTGGTCGAACAGAATCATCTAGCCAGCTCGTGTCTCGACCTTGCCATTAAGCGGCGTTGGCCGGCATTTCAGCCAACCGCTTCTTGGACACTAGCTGCCGAGACTTCCTATTGGTTCGAAACAACGAACAGCGGGCATCTCCAAGTGCACTACAACATCCTGACCGGGGAGCTGTTGGTCAACGGCCTTCCTCTGACTCGTCTTCCGGAGCAGTACGAAAGGCATGATGACTATGAGAGATTATTCGAGGGTCTCATCCTAAACGTCATGCCGAGCAACTTGCCAGGCATGCGCTTCTGCACCACGCAGCAATTTCAAGGTCATATTGTTCACTTTGGAATGCAGGACCAAGACTTGCTCGTTCGCCTAGAGGTAAATGAATCCTACCTGGATCTTATTCCATCGCGAACTTTGCGCGAGATGCTGCCACACTCCTTTGTCAACGATTACGCTCATTGGTATCATAACGAGGCAGGTATCATTCAGTTACGCTCACTAAAGGACCGTTGGACTTCGAATCCAGATGATTGGTGCTTTGTCCGACAGGACGGAGGTTGGAAGCTTTGTCAAGCTGGTAGGACATTCCTCTTCGCCCCGTCTAGTAGCATGGCCCGGCGCATTGCAGGAATTCTATCCCCCCTCGAGGCTCCGCTTGGTCTTCACATGCTGTATGATGCGCGAAAGAGCGCTCTGGAAGTCCGAGTGCCCAGCTTGCGACTTGACTTCCTACTTACGGCCGGTGAGTCGATTATTCGATCTAGACAATTTCGAGGCATGTACATCGACTCAGACCAGTCGGTCGGAACACTTGTGGGCTTCAAAAGCAAGCTCGTCCTACGCAATGACCAGAATCCGTCAACGAGGATCGTACTTATCCCGGAAGGAGATATTCATTTCCAAAGGTTCAGCGGCCATGTCACTGTTAATGCGGCCTACGGAACCGCCGATCGTGTGCAAGCCTACCGGATTGACGATCTTCTTGGCCGCCTCACTGCCGATACAAAGCTCGAAAGCAAGCTTTATCTCGCCTACATTCACGCTCTCACTTCATTTTGCCTTCCAGATCCCTTTCTTAGACGAACAGGAACGGAGGAGGCTCTTCGCATCTTAGGCTCTGCATCAGTTCGAGCACCCTGCCCTCTATCCTGGACCGCTCATGACCGGCTGAATCTGATCGCTGCTCTCGCACCAAGACGTGCCTTCTACCCAGCCTACGAGAAAGTGATGCAAAAGGTTGATTGGTCCTCTAATCTGGGTTTTCTCGCCCAAGACGATCGCCTTTATGCAGCTACCAAGGAGATTCTGGGCCGATGTAGTAAAATTGGATTCCTATATCCCCACCACAACATCGAGCAAAGCGAAATTATTCATAACACAGTAGGCCTCGTCGAACGGGCAATCCTTAGAAATTCTCGCCAATGTGTGTCGGGGTTCGGGGCCGAGGACTTCACTGTTCGGCACGATGTCGCATATCAGTCAAGAGAGCGGGATGATTCAGGTCGCGCAGAGCGTGCCACTGAAATGGCATTCCGGGCCTATAACAAGCTTCCGACTTTCTCAGAGTCTCTTTTTGCAGATTTTGCCCAGCACTTATACGCCCTCCTTAGCTCTGAGAGTACAATATCCGACAGGGCAATTCCTCCAAGAGAGGACATGTTGTATGACTCCAATTGGCTCAAGAACCCAACGAATTTTCTCTCATCCTACTGGTGTCGGCTGCATCACGCTTTTCAGCACAATCATATCTGGCTCAATAAGTTCGAACTGATGGTCTGGATAGCGACGGTTGCGTACTCTGCCGAATCTGACAACCAGGTCACTCAGGCACTCTTGCTTCTCGCCCTGTCCACGTCAGTATCCACCATTCCCTTACCGCCCGACGGCCAGTACGATCTATCACTCGGTTACAACATGAAAGCGACCGAGCTCGAAAGTATTGCCAGAATAGCTGCTTTCCGCTACGAACAAACTCCAGCGGCACGCCTGGAACCTCGCTTAGGCGAGTCATGGCAACAGACCTGGAATCGACGCCATAGGGAATACCAGTCTGAGACAAAGATAGCTGCCGAACTTTTCAAGGAAGAGCTTGCTCGACAGTGGCCTTGTAGGCGTCCCCGAGCATCTTCGGACGGACGTGTAACTGCATACATCAATGTGTCAAAGGCAATGGCGTCTGTAGTGAGAGAATG
Source organism: Fusarium veterinarium (assembly GCA_019191175.1). Taxonomy (NCBI): domain Eukaryota; kingdom Fungi; phylum Ascomycota; class Sordariomycetes; order Hypocreales; family Nectriaceae; genus Fusarium; species Fusarium veterinarium. Next base: position 17,044 of record JAHARR010000231.1, read on the forward strand.
GACAAAGTGGTATAGCAACCGACAGTTCGCGGCATATCTTACGAAGTTAGCTAAAGGTCTGGGAGAGGTACCTGTGGATGGTATCATCACCGAGCCTCCTTCTACGTCGCCAGACTTTCAGCCCACGAGTCGGTCCCCAGGATTTGTCTCCATCAATGATCTTTTCCATCACGTCCCACCATCTCCAACGCTAGTTCCAGACTCCTTGCTCGAGGGCCTTCATCAAGCAACATGGACAAATCCAAGTGCGACTGCAAGGCTGCCTGCTGTTCTTGACGTTCTGGATCGCGAGGCCAAGTTGGACTACGAGCACCATTACCTGCGGGAGCTGCGGCAAAGCCTTGCTAGCCTGAAAGGTCATGCTGGCCATAAGTTGAACAGGGATCGAGTCTCACTGTGTGCGGATCTCTTTCAGAAACATCTGAAGCAATGCAATGGACGTGTCGAGTCGATATACGGGTCGCTATTAGACGCCGTAAATCAGGATCTTGAAGACCTTCCGGAAGCTATCCAACATATAGTTAAAGATACAGGTTTCAGGCCTCGGATTTCGCCCATCTTCTTCCTGCAGCAACTGCGAAGCTCACGATGGTCTCAGCTCCCAAGTGCTTGGCAAGATGCTATTATCGAATATGGACAGGTGATTACTGCCCTTCAACAAGCTAAGCGTTTGATACGATTCCAGAATGACCCCGTGGATCTCCTTCGTGAGCTTGAGAGTAGTGGCCACAGAAACTGGAACCCTCGCGAACATCCAGAATGGTTGCTGCTAGAATGTGAGAGTGAGATCCTAATCCGGGACGTGCAGCAACAGATTGCTCAAAAGATGATACAGCCGCCAGACAATAAGAACTCCGTGATGCAGTTGAATATGGGAGAAGGAAAATCTTCTGTCATCGTTCCCAGCGTTGCAGCTGCTCTTGGTGATGGATCAAAACTGATTCGCGTCATCGTGGCTAAGCCGCAAGCTAAGCAGCTGCACCAGATGTTGACCTCCAAGTTATCTGGTCTGCTTGATCGCCCAGTCTATCAGTTGCCATTCTCTAGGGATATTCGCATGAATGAGTCTCGAGCAGAGACCATCCACCAACTTATAAGCGAATGCATGCAAGAGGGAGGCGTCCTACTCGTTCAACCGGAGCACCTATTGTCTTTTCAGTTGATGGAGCTGGAATGCCAACTCGACAACAAATCTAGCGTTGCCGAGAAGATGATGGAGGTCCGGAAATTCTTCGATACTTCCTCCAGAGATGTGGTGGATGAGAGTGACGAGAACTTTAGTGTCAAGTTCGAACTTATATACACTGTTGGACAACAGCGACCAATCGACCATAGTCCAGACCGATGGAGAGTCATACAAGAAATTCTCGGCTTGGTTGCACGATTCTCTGCCGAAGTAAAGCGAGATTTGCCGCAATCGCTGGATTATGACGATCGACGCGATGGCCGAGTTCCCAAGGTCCGGATTCTTCGCCCTGATGCAGAAAAGGCAATTTTCGATCGCGTGATAACTTTCATATGCGAGACAGGAATGGATGGTTTCCCTATCGCACATCAGCACCCAAACATCAGGAACGCAGTCCGTCGCTACATTACTCAGTGGGACATGTCAAGTAAGGAGATCGGGGCGGTCGAGAAGAGTCCCTTTTGGCATGAGAGCACCATCAACCACATCCTGCTTCTTCGAGGACTCTTCGCCTCTGGAATACTTTCTTTTGTATTTGCCCAGAAACGGTGGAGGGTCAGCTATGGTCTCGATCCAAACAGGGAGAAAACGACCAAGCTTGCGGTACCCTTCAGGGCCAAGGATAACCCGACTCCTCGATCAGAGTTTAGCCATCCTGACGTTGTGATCGTTCTTACTTGTCTGACATACTATTATGGTGGGCTAGACAATGAGGCTCTTTTTACTGCTTTTGACCTACTCATTCGATCAGACAATGCAGACTTGGAATACCAGGAGTGGGTGAAGGCGAGCCCAACAATACCAGATGCCTTCAAGCACATCCAAGGAGTAAATCTCAAGGATCACGTCCAGTGTGTATCTGAGGTTTTTCCTTGCATCAAATACTCCAAAGCAGCCATCGACTACTACCTCTGCCGAATGGTATTTGCGAAGGAGTCCAGAGAGTTCCCTCACAAATTGTCTGCCTCTGGCTGGGATCTGGGCAAGCAGAAGCAGAATCCGACAACAGGCTTTAGCGGTACCAACGACTCTCGGTATGTCCTTCCATTGGACATGAAGCAGCTTGATATTCCTGAGCAGAAACACACCAATGCATTGGTGCTTGAGTATCTACTACAGCCTGAGAACGCCATTGCACTGGTGGGACCCGAGGTGAAAGGGGCGGCACTCGACAGCAGGTCTCTCCTAGACATGGTCATAAATATGGACCCAAATACGCGCGTCATCCTTGATGTTGGTGCCCAAGTCATCGAGTATACCAACTTGGAGTTTTCCAAAGAATGGCTCAAGTGCTATAAAGATGAAGAATACACACAGGCTGCCATATTCTTCAATGACTCTGATGAGATTATGGTACTCGATCGATCAGGAAAGGTTGAAGAACTTCAGACCTCGCCTTTCGCGGATCAGCTGGATCAGTGTCTCATCTTCCTCGACGAAGCCCATACTAGAGGCACAGATCTGAGGCTCCCCGCCAACTACCGAGCTGCGGTTACCTTGGGTGCAAATTTAACGAAGGATAGACTGGTACAAGGTACGTTTCATCCTGCTCATCACGCTACGGTCTTTTTCTTTCTTTTTTCTTTTTTTTTCTTTTTTTTCTCTCTTCTTTCTTCTGGTTCTAAGATTTCTCATAGCATGCATGAGGATGCGAAAGCTTGGAAAAGGGCAGACTGTGATTTTCTGCATTCCAAGAGAGATTGAGCAAAAGATCCTGCAACTACTGGGCCAGGAATCATCAGGATCTTATAACATTACAGTAGCCGATGTTCTTTGTTGGGCCATCAAGGAAACTTGCCAGAACAAGAGGCGAGAATTGCCATTATGGTTCACTCAAGGTATTCGCTTCTGTCAGCAACGTAGCTTGTGGGATGAGATGGAGGCTTGCAGTGACTGTAAGAGCAGGTCTGACTGTGCTGGACAGTTCAAGGAGCATGAAGCGCAGTCTCTTGGTCAACGGTACAATCCACAACAAGCCCACCCTAACATTTATTCATTTCTCGACCGCATTGAACCCTGCACTGCTGCGGAGTTTCGAAAACGTTGCCAAGAATTCGGCCTGACAGAACTGCGTACCTCGTCACTACAGGGGGAGCAGGAGCGGGAACTCTCACCTGAGACCGAACATGAAAGACAAGTGGAGAGGCCGCTCCCAGCAGAGCCAGAGATACACCATTTACATGGAGACGTGCGCAGCTTTGTCCTCAATGGCGTGTTTTCACAGTCCTCGAGCGCATTCAAGCCCGCCTTTATGGCCCTCGAACACACTTCGGCAGCAGAGAATTTCGATGTAAGCGAGTTCCGGAACCATGTCTGGGCGACACAGGACTTCGCAAGGACTGTCAAGGGATCTTTTGAATCAAACAACTACGCTGACTCGTTCCAACGGTCCGTGCAATGGGTATTGACAAACGAGAGAGAGATTGCTAATAACCGCCTTCTGGTTATCAGCCCGTACGAGGCCCAATATCTTCTACCGGATATCGAGATGTCTCGGCATGTCACCCTGCGGCTCTACTCCTCCAGGGTGAATCTTGGGTTTGAGTCGCTTGATCATCTCAACCTCTTCACTATTCCGCAAGCAAACCATGACAATATCCCGCGAGGCCTTATCACGCAACTCAATGTTTTTGCTGGGCAACTTTATTTATCATCTTACAGCGATTATGTCCAAGTGTGTGATTCCCTAGGCCTTGCGTGGAAGGCCCCCGATGAATCCATCGCGCTTGGGCCTGACGGGTTTCTTCCACCAAACTCAACAGGAAATAGCTTCAGCAACAAGTCAGGGCTCTCGAGGAGTCCTGTAGGGTTTTTAAAAGTCCTCATGTCGATAATAAGACAGGAGTGCGAGCTGATTGGGAGGACGCACATGGGCAGAATCTTGGAAGGAGTCAGGCTACACGAGGAAGAATGGATAGAACCCCAGAACTAGATTTGATGGCCAGCGTGTCGCATCGTGGTCAGACGATAAGACTGTCAAGATATGGGATGCATGGACCGGACCAACTTAGGCCAAGATAACGCGCCAATAGCTATCCACTTTCAAACCTCTTGCAATACCCTATGGCTAAAAGTTAAAAAGGGCTGTGCGTTGGTGATTATTAATTAATGCATTGTCTCAAAACACATTTTCTTGACTTTTTATGAGGTCGATTTGAATCCGTTGGGGGCAATGGAGTCAGATCCCTGTTTTCATATGCGTAGGTCTATTTTGCATGTGTTTTCCATTGGATTTAGGCCCGTTCCTGCCGTTAATACTTGAGTAGGCATAGTGGAAGTAGAATGTCGCACTGAGCGTGCTTAAAGGGTTAGAGTGAATATGATGAGCAGCAGTAGTGAGTTGATTGGTTCTATCTTCTGTGTGGGGTATTCCATCCCACAGGTTTTACTTTAAATCACCCAGCTTGATTACTAAGGGCTGTTGTTCCTGAGGGTCATTGAGACCATGCCCGGCCTGCGACATAGAATAATGGATAGAGCACGGACCATCGAATCGTGCATCAGGACCTGATACGCGGGGTAATCGGTTCAGTAGTAGGTGGGCATGATCCTCGGCAAATAGCCTTTGGGCAAAAAGCTTGATGGGATCAGGACTGGCCTACAGAAGAATGCTGCTGGGTATAGACCTGCTGTTGGAGTCGTTATCAGTGCATAGTATAAGCAGCCGCAGACGATGCTCGGCTTCCATGACACCATTGTTGCGTCGCGCCAGTTTGATCGTCAACCTGTCGCTCACTCTTCCCGATACTACTGATCCACGAATAGTGCCGAAGCAACAAGAGAGATAGCTGAAACCAACAATAGAAGGTTTGAGGTTGTAACCCGGGCCCGAAAGGATGATTGATGCGGTAGTATTAGTAACGTTGAACTAGATGAGGCAAGACCTGTATGAGAAACCAGCGAAGCAGATGATGGGTCAACTGATATACTGGAGGCATCGCCAGGCTTCCCTAGCCATACTTACATCCAAGGATAATTGAAAGAGCCTTGCCGCTGTCAGCATATCTCGCCACTTGATATGATATATTCATAGACTAACTAGAAGCTCAAATCTAGATGACCTCAGACACTGGCATCCCGCCTTGCTCCAAATGTTCAACGGATTTTTTGTCTCTGTTGAATTTACACGTTGTGATACCAGATGGCCCATCGTGAACACCACGCACATGAATCAAGCCGCAAGAAGTAAATTAAGTTTATTCCAACTCGATATTGATGGTTGGAGAAGAGATACAACATAATTCCAGAGGGAGCTGCAGCTGGCTTTTCTTCGGGGATGCTGCAGCCTAAACCTAAGTCGAGGGCATCAGGCTGCATACCTAGGTTTATCAAGCTAATCTAAGGTATCCTCTAATTCAGTCACTTCGCTGAATGGCCTTATGAAGCTCTGGCATTGCTCCAATCAATAGCGCTATAACGGACATCTTAACTTCCCAGCCTTACCGCTAATCGCCAGGCTTCCTTGTTGTCGTTTCTGTTTCTGAAGAAGCATCAGTTCACCCATAATTTCCCGGCGCCCGTGGTAGCTCATAGAGTGGCAGCCAAATATTCGACGAACACCTGCAGTCTAAAACTTTGCTTTTCTAATTTCTGAAGATGGCTGAGGATGGCGACACTCACCGCGCGATGTATGAAGCGGGCGCCTCGGCTAATATGAGCTTTAGGAGAGGAGGACGCCCCAATCATCCCGAGGCACAAGCACATCACCTAAACCCAAGCCCGTCTGTACCCGGTGTGTTTCATGGCTTCCCTGTTATCAACCTCACAGAAGATTCCGACGATGACCTGCGAGAAATTGTACCTTCACAGCCTCCCCGACAGCCGCGAGAGTCCGCTCCTGTTATTGACCTCACAGGGTTGCTTGATTTTCCGCCTGAACCGCAATACAGAGACGGTACAACAAGCCGAAGAGCTAGGATCTCCCAACTTCCCCCATGGCTAGCCAGTGGTATATTCTCTAATAATTCGGATCATGGTACGGACCGATCTACAGATACCTTTGACAGACGACCTGCCACATGGAGAAGAACCAATCCCACAATTCCCACAGTACCCAACCAGCCATCAGCTGCTAGGCCGGCCCCGCCGACCAATTTTCATGAACTGTTTAGATACGGGCCATTCCATCCCTTGGCCCAGCAGCCCGACCACAAGCCCCGGGCACCTTCTCCCCCGCCAACCCGAGTAGGCTTTACCGGCGATACCTGTGCCGATCCCGAGAAGGACTCTGAAAATGTCGCTATTTGTCCAGCATGTTGTAACGAGTTGGCCTATGATCCATATGATACCATGTTACACAGTCCCGGGAACACATCAAAGCGAAAACGAAAGCGAGCACCAGAGGGGCGCCGTTTCTGGGCCCTGAAGAACTGCGGTCATGTAAGTTGTCCTATCATACACCTATCACGGACAGAAAGTAACAAGAAAAGGTCTATTGTGCCGACTGCTACAATACCAGAAAGCCCGCTAAGATAAAGCGTAATGGTGCAGACTCGCGGGCTCTTGATGAGAGATCTCCTTATCTCATGGCAGCTGATTTCGGATGCGATGTCGAAGACTGCAATACCAGGGTATCTACAGAGGACGACTGGGTTGGTATTTACCTTTGATTATATCGTGCTTGCGAACTCAATTTGGCCCGCATAATCTCTCTCCACCCCTGTGAGCCTGGGTTCGAATATAAGAAATCTCGATTGTGCACTCTCCTCACTCTACCAGTCACTAGGATGCAAGAACAAAAACTGATATTAGGTGGGAACCTGGGGCACAGTTCCTATCTATCGACATTTATAAGGACTGCGATCATATCGCCAAATTGGGTCTCTTGCCGATTGCATTATGACCTGCAACATTGCCCCTTGCATGAACACATGGCAATTATCTGGACAGGGATATAGAGCCTTACCACCATAATCCATATAATTGCGATGTTGCTATTGGTAAACCTCTAGTGCAACGTTCAGGAGACCCATATTCTGGGTCTCAGAGCTCACGGCGTGGTTCTTCAGCTGCAACATGGCTAAACCTACAAATATGAACCGTGCCATGTAAGCCAGAGCTGTCTTCCATCAGAAGCACAAGAGCTTGATTACGGCTCCATGGCGAAATAGTATCGTTCAACCAACTGACGCTACCACAAGCTGGGCTACAAATGTGACAGAAGCCGCCAGCCTTATTAAATGCATCTTTTGTGCTGGTGCTGGAGTCCCTGACTGCTGCAATACATCCAATACAAGGGATCTCAGTCGAATATGAGAACTGGAGATTCTAGCTTCACTGCCATGTTACAGATGTTTACCATGCCTAACAGTATACTGTAGTTATGGAATTGTTTCCTTCTCTTCGACATCATGGCCATGAGCCTGATGGTCACAGAGCTTTGGGGGCCACGTGGTTGAAGATAGTTAGGGTCGCCAGAGTAGTTAATACATTATGGCAAAAGTGGGCGACTGATAAGAATAAGAGTCAATCGAGCAAGATAAATTTTTCATTGCATATATACTGACGTGTGGTGTCTACCTTGACGATATCATGCAACATATGCAACAAATGGAGGTATATTGTAACATCGTCACGCATTTCGTCTCGTGTGCTCAAAATGTCTAGGATATTAC
>JAHARR010000232.1:0-24258 GCA_019191175.1 Fusarium veterinarium
ACAACAGCCCTTAGTAATCAAGCTGGGTGATTTAAAGTAAAACCTGTGGGATGGAATACCCCACAGAGAAGATAGAAAAAATCAACTCACTACTGCTGCTCATCATACTCACTCTAACCCTTTAAGCACGCTCAGTGCGACACGTCCCTAATCAGCAAATGCAACAGAGTAACGTCCGGCAAAGCTTTGATCCGTTATGGTTAGTATTTGGTCGAGTAAGACCCCTCATCTCCGATTGGTGAAAGGCATGCCGGCAGCGTGGCCTATGGGTCTTCAGGTAAATACCATGGCAATAGAGAACAAGAGCTTTAGTAAATATTGAACAAACATGGCTTACTGTCTCTTAAGAAGAATAAAGGACAAAAAGAAAGAAAAATAAGACAAGAAAAAAAAAGACTTCTGGCTCTAGAGCCTAGTCCGCTCTTACCTTACTTGAAAGGCCCTTGTTGCGGCTTAGTGACCTGACAAAGTGGGGGCGCTTGCCCTGTGAGCTCTGCGATCATCTTTTGGTCCATATAAATCGCCTTGGATGAGAAAAATACAAGTTCTTTCCAGCGAATCTATTGAAAAGGTATCTCGCCGTATTTCAATGTATCTTCTATCCAATGCATCGTTGTGGCTTAAATGCAGTGCGTTATAAATGTGTTTTCTCATTCATTAAATAGAGATGCCTGATCGGACCCGTCCAGCCATCATAGATGACATCATCCCGCTTATCGTCCCAGGGCCCGCAGATCGAATATGGCAACGTAGGGTAGGAGCAAAAACCGGTCATGACAAACAATTATTACACGGGAAAATGAGCTCAATAGCGAAAGATATATGATAGTATTTTGGTCCAATTAGGCCCACCAACATGTTGCGCATTGAATTTTGGATCCGTATTATGCCATTTGTTGGAGCTAGGCCACGCGCCATCTCATTGCGAAGAATCTCAGGTAAAAACTCGAGCACGTATACGGCTCCGACGATTCAGCACGTCTTGTGCTCAAACGGAAAACTGTTTGGGTCTGACCGTCCTCTGGACGAAAATTCAACGTAACACAGAAAAATAATATGAACATCCGACGCCTAGACTGCCCAGGATATGAAGTCGTATTCAGCTAATCTTGAAGCCTACAAGTGAGAAAGCCAATGTTACGTAGGTTGGCGGAGTCGACGCCACTCGGCATCGGTCGCAACGTTTAAATACTCTCTAAAAATGGAATGCAATAAATGAGCATGGCTGCACATACCATTCACTTCCAGGCTGCCTGAAACACCGCAAGCCGATACATTGTTTAACTCAGTACGGGAAGAAATAGTGCTGGCCTCGCTGCAGACCCCTGTCTTGACGCAGTGGGTGACACTATGTCTGGTAGCGTGCTGAAACCGTTTCATAAATGCATGATACCCAAGCATCATCTTAGCTGTGATCAAGGACTTGGCGAGTTTGACTCGCGAAGCAATCTTATATCCTGACCTGGGTTAGATGCTAGAAGTGCGAAATCAACGGGTAATACCATGGAATTTCTAGCCGTTCCCACTGATTGACAGTGCGTATCGACTTCAAGTGGTAGGGGGATCTCTCTGGAGCCATGGAAAGAAGCATATATGCTCGCAGGAGACGTGGAAGGAAATAGAGGCAACGACGACTTAGCCCCATCTGTTCCAGCTCGGCCACGACTCTGTGAAGAGTAAGCAACTATGAGAATATAAGCAAACCAGCCATGTATTGAGCTAGTAAAGTCTGTGGCCTTTGATGAAAGGAGTATCTTTTGAAGTCGGAGAGGGCTCGCTTGTAGGTCTGTTTGTATCGGTAGAACACAGGAGATCCGACAACGAGGGCAGAGCCAACCTTGTTCATCCATTCGAGACGAAAGACAATGGGTCAGATTGATCGGGCGATAGATTATCTTCCTTGTTGTTGAGCTTAGCGGTCAGGTATGATGGATATAATTACTACCTCTATTTGTAGCTGGCTCCGAGATCGATCAGACTTTTGAAGCAATCAAGGCCAGAGGCTCTTATTTTCAGACAAAATAAAGGTCGTGTCGAGAGCTTCTCGCTAAAGCTATCAGGTGGGAAAAGAACAAATATGCTTCTCTACTAACAGCTGATAGCCACCTCTTTCAATCCCAGCTTCAAGCAGCTTTTTCTTGCAGCTGAGTCAAGTCTCACGGTCTGGTCGAGGATAGAAGTGGTTTCGGCAATGGAGGCATTCTTTTGCCGATGCAGTATGAGCCTGATTTGGCTAGAGATATGGTATGGTATGCCTGAAATGACCATGGATGAATTTATACATATAAAGATAGTTGCTTTTCGCCAGATATTCTAGAAGAGCTTTATCGGAGTGGTGGTAAACCTGGAAGTCCATGTCGATATTGGGGAGACCTTTACTCTTACTGACAGCCAATATTGACTATTGTACGAGTTCATTGCTTCGAAGAGATATCGAAAGGTAGAAAATGTCGCCTTTGACGGATACTGACTCATCCTCGCAGAGAATCAGTATCTCATGGCCTGTCCCGACACTACATCCTTCCTTGGAACTCGACAAAGAGACTGAAACCTTGGAGGTCTCGTCAGTCGAACCACAGAGTAAAATAACGTTGACCTGGCCTTGCGGGACTGTGACAGAGCCAGTATCATGTCGATATAGTTCCATATTCAGGCGGAAGGCCTGACATGGTACCTTACCTTCTTGAATCTACGCGGAAGGTTAGCTTGACTTCCGCAATCCTGACAGAGGAAACCTACAAGATAGTCTAAGAGCCGATATGCCACTGTCTTGTCACCAGGCTCCATCTTGAACTTCCAAAGTGGTGTACTTGGAACTTGTTCTGGAATATAAGAATTCATTCGGTTCCTTACTCCCTTAGCCGCCCTTTGAAGGTCTTCCGAGGCATCAAATATCCTAGAAGGGACCAAAATGTCAGACGTCTTCGGTGCCTCTTTCGAGCAAACACATGGTATATCCTCTATGTAAGTATCAAATGCCACAATAACAGTGGCGGAATGAGACGAGGTGTCGGAATTCTTCTTTGACGAATGCTTCTTCTTTAATGAATACTTCTTCTTTTTATAGCCGTCGAATTCCAAGGACTTCTCACTGGATCCATTATGATGGCTCCAGGATGCGACACACTATTTAGCAGTCAGCGAACTGCGTAGACACAAAAGAAGTGTAGAGGCATACAGATTCAAAAGTGACATTACCCTCAATAACAGCATTTTCTCCAATACAGAATGTTTTTTGAGCATTCTCTATCCTGATGACTGCCGAGCTTTGAACAATTGATCCCGGTTTGAGAATGATGGTGATGCGATAGGAAACATCACTAAACACCAACAGTCGCTCATTCGCGAATACGTCCTCCTTGAAGTGAAACTCGACCACGTCTTTGTTTTCAAGTGACGCTATAGCGAATGCGAATCCTACACACTTTGCTTCTCCGAAACTGGGATTTCCTGCACCATTTTTAGGCTGTGAAGAGTTAAGATTTGTAGCTATACCTTGATATGAGCAAGACTTACTAGGACTAGTATCTTCCCTGAAGGTTGGAGCAGTTCGTGGCGTGAGAAAGGAGATTTCAGCTGAGGTGACAAAGACATGATGATCAGGATTGGGGAAGAAATGGAACTCTGTAGCCATCTGCAGGTGTATTGCTGATTTTTGGCACTAAAATGCCAGAATATATAATGTTTTCGAAAGTCCCCCGTGGCTTGATCGCCGCGCAGAGCCTCATATTTGGAATAAGGCAAACAAGGCAGAATGTGACAGGGATGACGGCGATGAGGCGTCTGTGAAAGGGGAACTCATAATTGAGGGAGCCCCTTAATGCCCCTATGGAAGTTTTATCTGACAATCAAATGTCCTTTCCTCTTAATTGCTAGCCCGGGTTTCACTAATTGATAGTGGTCTTTTCCAGTCACAAAAGATGTATGGGTTGAGGTTTTTGCTATAGTTGATAGCAATAAGATTCTCACCATATGAGTTGCTTATGGTAAGAATTCTGGTTCTCTCTTATTTCGTGACGAATAGTTTCGTAAGTCAGTGTTAGCACTTGAAATCTTTAAAGCGGAAATGGAAGGAAGCAGGGTTGGTACAGGCCCTAGCGGTTACCAAGTACACAACAGCCTAATGATAGGGGGGCCAGGGCTAACATCATAGGTGCATATGCTAAATGAGGGTAGTTCGGTTGCCTTGCATGGATGCCCTGCCAAGCGAAATTCTTGTTTCCCCCACTTTTTGTTCTCGTTTGTTGTGAGCATTCGTCAATGTTCTTGGCAAGGTCGTCCGTCCCTGTAGGGTGTCTTTTCCATTTCGGTTCGATCTACTGTTAGATTGGCGGCTGGGAATTGTTAGATACGCGTGTAGGGTTAATATCCAATTAAAATAGGGTTAATTTTTACACTTGAGGATTAATCTAGTCCCTAGGAGCTTCTGTCTCTGTTCTGTCCTTTTTTTGGTGTTTTCCCCGCTACTTGGTATTGGTATATCCGGGGACCCACAAAATACATGTTTCTTTTATCGAGGCGCTATCACTAATCCAACAGGGATGGGATCCACTTCCCTTAATGCAATATTATTCTTCTATCCAAAAGAGGGGTGAAACCCCTCTCGGACAGACTGATCAAAGAATCAAGTCGACGATCAACAACAGTAGCCAGTATCAGCCTATCAGAAGTCGATCCCGATTTTCTTTGCCTAAGTGGCAGAAGGCTAAAACGCCGCATGCATCCGTACCTTGCATTTGGAGCCAACGGGACGTGACCATCGCCAAACCGGGATAGCCTACTCTGATGGGTAAACTGCATCCTTAGCGCCAAGAGGCAGGCAATTAATGTCTTCACTTGCTTCAACTGGCTACTCTGCCATAAAAAAATGGCGACTGAGTCTGGTATAGGCAGAGACAACCAGCCTTCTTGTCATTGTGTTTAAAACGCCTGCGCACCCTAAATCGGGAGCAAAATGCAGGTCGAATACCAACACACGAGCTAAGTTTTTTGTGCTGATTTATGCTCTCAGCTACAAGTCTCAAATGCAAATAACACATCTAGCTAACTTAGAAATTATACTATAATGAATAACCAATGGCTGCAGCATAAAGCTGATAAATGGAAAACCTAGATGATAACTCCTTGGCCGGCATTGGAGGCATAAGATCCCCTCTACCCACAGAACCTCTTTCTTCATGCAGCCTCGACTGCTGCCCTGAACACAATCAGGCCTTGACGGCATGTCTCAGTGAGTGAGAACACTCAACAAAGACCGCCAGGTCGAAATAGTACAGATCTTACCCAGGGACCATAGAGGGAAGCTCTCCTGGGATCAGCTGTATTGATGTCTTGTAGGGCGTGCTTCGCCGAAAATTACGGCAGGGAAGGCTATGAGTGGAGAGGTGCCTCATGGAAGTATGAGTAGAGGAGGAGCCCGAGCATTTATACGGCTCCGGCGCAAGATCCCTTGCAGATGATATGGGCAAGGATACTTATGGTAGCAATGGGATTCTCACTATAAGCTATGTACTGTATCGAGGGAACTTTGTCTCCTGGGAATGTTGGATGATTGGAAAACATTGCTAGAGAGGCAGGCGGAACTTGTTTATACTAGTTAACCGTAATCTGCTATACAGACATGCGGAGAGCTGGCTTGGTCATATCATGACGCCAGCCGAGGTTTTTGTTCCTCTCCCGCGGTGCAAGTACTAAATTGAAATCGAGTGATCCTCTCGAGACCTAGTTTGTAGAAAGTTAGTGATGAAGATGTCGTCATGACGAAGCACTGACATCCAATACACGAGGCGAGCACGCCGAACCCGATGACCACTACGGGCCGGTCTAACAGAAGCCCAGTGCTCAGCATCTAGCGTCGCTGCTTCATGGCCCTTCCACCACATTCAACAGGTAGACCAAAATCCCGACAGCGATCAAGGATGCGGCAAGGCATGCGTAAAGCTGCTTCTCCGACATGGGAATGAACAAAAGATATAGATGATGGGAAGGACTGGGAATATAAGCTGGCAACACTGACTTGAGTCATCCTCGATGGTAAAAGCTGCTAGCTATGGGTTCTGGAGATACAGATATGTTGTCGGCGCATTTTATGCTTTGCCGGAGGCGGTTGGTTTTATAAAGTTAGCGATACAATTGCTACCAACGAAATCCCCGCAAGGGGCGCAGGGGAGTTGAAAGATGACAGCGCAAGGGTCTGGACTAACCTAGGCGGGCGCATGGAGCCCCTTATGTTTGCATTTGACAGACCATGGCGGCTCTGCAAGACGGGGCTAACCTTGTTAGCTTTATCCTGAGCAGGCCGCAGCTCTGCGCTGAATGTCGGAATAGACCAACAACGTTATCCTAAGGTCAGCCAGCTCTCAGAATATTCAAGACTCTGCCAGCATAGTCTTTCGTGGCTCTGGAACTGCTTTATCAGATGCTAAACTTGTACTGAACAACTCCACACAAACTGTCTTCGAGACATACGTCACTGTCCAAGTCCATGGCCCTCAATGGTCAACTTGAATGAAAGGATGAATGGACCTCGCTTTCGAGATATCGAAGCTTGGGACGCTATTAAGGCCCGCGATTTCGAATATGCCATCAACCTCCTTGTCTCAGGCGAATGGAAACTCGACGACGAACTGAAAGACAGTTGGGGCTCTTTGGACGCAAGGATTGGTGGTGAAAGATGCCACGAGACCGCCCTCTTGGCATTGATCCTTCGCTGCATCATCATTACATACCTAAAAGAGAAAGCGCTTCTGGAAGAGTTTGAAGAACTTGTTATCGATTACCGCACCCGTCACGCCCAAGACAAACGTTGGACCAAAGTTTTCAAGGTCCAAGATATTTATGTTGAAGCCTCTGACAGTTACAAACACATCATTGAATCAGTTGCCAACTTCATAGGTCCCGACTGGGCAACTTTTATTGGTTCTGCGCGGACACTTGCGTCATTCAGCGTCCTCAGCACTATGGAGTGCGGTTTGACAGTTCGCTACCGTCATATGGGAGATGTCCTTGTCGCTACAAGCGAGGAACAACGTGCTGCTGGGTTAGGAGCATATTATGATGCCGAGTATCCACTACGCACAACATTCACCCATATTTCTTTCAAGCTTATTGAGACACTGTCTGCTCAAATCATGCCCAAGGGGGCTCCCCAAACGGATTTTGGTGAGTGGCCTCGGGTCTGCGAGACTCTTCCAGAACAAGCACGAGAAATGTTCCACTTCTCAGAGGCCAAGAAGTTTCATCCACGCCACAAGGACTGTCATATTATCGTCGGATCGTTCTCCGCCTCTATGCAAATTTTGATTAGGCTCTGTTGGCTATACAAGATTCCAATCACGCTCTGCATGCCACGCCTACGATACGAGAAGCCTACTGATGGTGCAGTGAGCATGGTGACATATAAGCTTACCTCGGCACCTATTCAGACTTATGTTACTGTCGACGAGGTTTGTGGAGGCTTCAAATTGGTCGACGCTATCCAGGAGTGTATTGGAAACGATCCATGCTGGAAACTTGGTGGCTATATCAAGGCACTGGAGCGAGCCGACGTGGTTCATTTGCTGTCTCTATATGGTTTTGCCCATCGTGAATATCCACCGGAAACGAAAAACGGAGCCTTTGACCTTGCCACGTTGCAAAGCTCAATATGTGAGGGAATCGTGCAGCCCGCTGAGTCAAGTTTGGATGGTATCAATTCTGGTCAAGATAACAATCTCAGTCTTCTCTCGCTCTCTGCAGCTTGTGGCAAGGTCGCCAGTCGACACGATCTAAAGGACGCTGTTCTCGCACATCAACGCAACAATCAATACGACGCCATCAAGAAAGGCTGTTATCAAATGCAATGCAAGCCGATTCCATTCACCTTTGACCACATTGACATTTCAACTCCAAGTCATGAACAAGCTAAGTGGGCTGCTATTTTGAAGACACACCGGGATACCACGGAGCCCGTGTATGAACATCTTTTTGAGATAGGCAATACGATTTATAGTATGAGCGATAAGTTAGAAGCGGATAGACTTATGGCGATCCATAACACTCGTCAGAAGATAAAATCCTTGCTTCAGCGACATCCCAACCATGAAGTTTTCTTAACACCAAACCACAAGGAAACCTATGCCGCTTTGGTAAAGGAGAGTGAGGAGAAGGCTGTAGGCAAAGGTTTTGTTTAAGGTGGCAAAAAAATAAAAAAAGCTGCTGAAGACATGAGCAAGTGCGCATGCAATTTGCAATTGATATTTGGTTCATAACGTGCTAGACCTCGTCCCTTAGTGTGAAACGCTAAGCATACCGGTGATAAAGTATCTATCTAATTCGTCATAACCATTATTATCATCATCATGGGGCTACAGGACGTTTGATTCGGTGGTGTATGTGAATCGAATCTGTCATGACTGTGGCTTGGCCTGAAGTTCCTGAACTCCGAGAGTTCTTAAAGGATTCCGAATTCGCTTCTTGTGATCAAGGTGGCTCCGCCTGGGAATCAAATGCCGTGGGAGAAGATTCAATCCATGTACACAGGTCTTGCGCTTGTGAAGTGGTATTACTCATGGCTAGAGCTCAAGTCCGACAACCTAAATCTATGATCATTACTTATTGTTACCATGCACAGTCATCCGAATTGAATTCTTTTTCTTTTTAATATATATATATTCTGGTTCCGAAAACTTGGCCTCATTCACACCAGAAACTCACTCAAGGCTCGCGTTCGCTCTCTTGCGACCTCAATGTCTTCCATGCCCTGCATGATCTGACTCATGCGATCTGTTAACAACTTGTGAGCAAACAGACCGGGGCCATCAAGCGGTGAGCACGTACTGATATCGGCTTTTGCCCTTTCAAGACGGACTCCATTTACCTTCTTCAGCACATGGCCGATACACAGAGCCTCCAAGAATGCTCGGTGGTTGAGTTCCCACCAAGCACGAGCTTCAATCTCAAAATGGGTGAAGAAAAGGAAGAAGGCCGTGATCGCGTCATGTGCTGCGTCTAGGGTCGCATGAATATTGGCAGGAGCATCGGGGCTATCGAAAGCATAAACGAGCATCAGATTATGGAAGTAGTTGTTAGTCAGGAACAAACTCTGAAAAACGACCCTCTTATTGGCTTTCGCCATTGCCTCGATGTTATCAGGATCCAAGGACTTGAATACATCAGGGAACGACTTGTGGACAGCGCGAAAATCTGCAATCAACTTGAACTTATGTCTCGCTGTAGTGCAAACTGGCATTCCTAATGACCTTGGTGAACAGATTGTCTCCTGAACCAAGTTGGCGAGAGCCCAAGAGCCTCGAATATATGCTGTATCTGTGGGGTCGATTTGTGCAATCGACGAGCTATCATCTAGTGCACCTTCACGGAAACATCCGTATGGGTCGCGGAGGGCGGTAGTGAGAACAACACGGCCAGTGAGGTATCTTGAAGAAGGACGGCTTGCCAGATCTTACGTCGCTGCTGCTTCTCGAGCAGGCTGGCATGCGGAGTTACTACCAAGATCAGTAAAAGAAGAGATACCAGTAAGCAACAGGCACACACCGATTGTTGGATCTCTATGTAGACCCATAGCCTGAGCTTGCCGTACCAAAATACCTGAAAACGCCCAAGCATCCGATGCGTGGTTGTTGTTGACCAGGAAGTGGACAAATAATACCATGGCCTGGATTGACCCGAATGATGCACTGCTGAGATACGAACTAATACGCAGAGACTGGCTGCTGGCCGAAGCATATAACTCTGCTGCGTCTTTTCGCTCTTGGGAAGGTGTTGTCGATGTGGCAAATTGCGCGCCCAAAGCTAGCATGGCAAATATCAGTGCCACGAACGTTGGATCTGTGCTGCTGGCCTTCCCTTGCGCCTCCGATTGCCAGAAATATTCGTAGTTTGCATAAAATCTCTGGCGATGTATCACTGGATACACAGGGTCAACACACTCAAAATATCGACTCAGTAGTCTGTCGGCTTGGGTTTTCTCTGGAAGCACTGAGATGGCGTCATGTAAGCCCCCTTCACCAGTCCAGTAGTTGGCAAAGGGGCGCTCGGATCCAATACCAAACACGTTGCTTGCAGAAGGCAGAGAGTAAGGTACGTTGGACAGAAGACCAATAGAAGGCGCATCGGCGCCGTGCGAGGAGGCCCTAAGATCGCTTGGCATGCCTCTATCTGCAATATTCGTAATACGGGACTCCTTCTTCTTGGGGGCTGTCGTAATGTGGCGGTCAGTGGAGGTGAGTCTCGTGGTCTCCCTATTTGATTGTCAAATCAGAACAGACAGTGGCTCAGCCGGGAGCATCATACTTCAAGAGGTTGGTGAGCTGTGCATATTGACATTTAGTTTGCCGTTCTCCGCCTGGCTAAGGTTAAGATTAAATTAGCAGGACAAGTTGCGACTGCACGTACAGGCATGGCAATGAGGTCTGCCTCTATCACACTTCGAATACGTCAGTAGGTTATCCAGTCGACCAAGCTCATTCTCACAAACAGAAGGGATTTCAAGGTATTGATTGGTCATTCTGAGACAATCCTTGACCAAATTACATAATGTGTCAGAATATTAAGGTATATTGGACTCATCTTGTATGGAATCGTGAATAGGGATGATCAAGATGTAGTGTAAGCACGACACAACATGAGATACCAAGTAAGAGATAATAATGTCCTACCTTGGTCTTGCGTCTGACGCACTCATGGCATGAAAGAGTCGGCTTGTTACGCCTTTTCTTCGTCTCTGGACGTTTATCTTCATCCACAGGCGTCGACGCGTCTTTGACATCCGTGTTAGGGAGGCAGTCGCGAGGGGCGTATCTTGAGGTTTCCCTATCTGATTTTGAAGGCAACTGATGTGTTATGGATGCTGGAGATATCGAGGCAAAGGCTGAAGATGGCGGGCCAGTTCCGCGAAAGGCGAGAGGTGGAATCCAGTTAGGCTGGCCAGGGCTAGACATGGACATTGAAGGTTGAGGCGGCATATGGGCAGGCGAAGGCTTGAAGAGGGGCCGTGGTTGGTGATAAGTATGATGTAAGCGCGCCCCGTGAAAGATCTGTGGATGATGCCAAGCTTACTAAACTATTCGGTCTAGTGGATAAGCGCTTGTTTTTTGAAGGTATACCAGTCTCGTCAATTGGCAGTTGCAGACTGGGAGCTGGATCTGACAAGCTGGCGTTAAGATCTGGGATTGACCTGAATCGGACAGAAGTTGGTTTGAGCACAGAGCGAGAGCCAGGGCTTTGATGGCTTTAGGTATGATTGAGCCTAAACGGAATGGCTTTGTATGACTACCGGAGGCCGAACCGATGCGACTTGCGGTTTGACGAGGGTGTGGTTGAATGCTGTATAATAAACTGTGATCAAGGTCTATTAAAGATGCTCAGAGGCATAAAAGTCACAGCCAGTGCAAGCAGAGTCGCTTGGTATTGGTCTGACTCTAGAAACAAAAGTGAAAACTGTCGTCCTTGAAACAATAAAATCAAACACCAGGATGCCAATCTGCCTCTTATACCTGGTCTCAACCCAGTTCGATGGACTCCGTCACGTGGCTCAAACAAAGTGGAGTCTTTACGGTGTATGATACCCATTGTTATGTCGTACGTACTGCGGGGAATGCAGGAGTTTAGGCGAACGCTGACGTGAGGAAGCGGGATCGGTTGGTGCTGGATAAAGGCAGTGGTCGTTGCGCTTGTCCCTGCTTTTCCCTGCAGCTGACTACGTTCGCTTCCCCACCTCCATCATATTAGGAATGTAGTCGGGCTTTTTCGGGTGTAAAGCGTATATTAGACGGAAACAGACAGGAGGGCACTGGAATGTGCATCGAAGAGACCTTTCTAGCGTCAGAGGAGCGTGGTAGCCCTTGCTGCGCAACTGGTGCTGCTCGTGCCTACTCTTTCACGTGAAATATAAGTGACTTGCTTCATGGGTCGGTACTGCATAGAGCGTGAATTTCATGCGAAGGTTTCTAAGTTCTCTCTGCTGATTTAAGCTCTGAGCCACAAGTCTCAACTGCAAATAATGCATCTGGATAACAACTTAGACATTATACCATAATGACTAACCAATTGCCACAGCGTAAAGCTGATAAGAGGAAAACCTAGATGATGACTCCTTGGCCGGCCTTGGAGGCATATAAGATGCTCCAATCCCTCGGCCAAGAAAGGTTAGCTCAACACCACAAACACCCCAGAACTTCAAGATGGCGTCTGACGCATCAACAAGAGAAGCCTTTTATCAACATAAACCCCACCAAACGGCGGATGTCAACGACTACACCAATAGAGCTGTAGTCACACCCCAAGCTGCATTAGTGTAAGGGCGACCCTGCGAGATGACCGCAGCTGCAGAGACCTTAGGAAGCACTACAGGGCTGACGACGCTGATCCCTATGCAGGACTTCGATCAGCTCAGCAACGAATTCCTTATCCGGCTTGCTATCTTTAGCTGTGAGACTGTCACTCGTACAGCAGCTCAGAGCGAATTCTCTGTATGGGTCATCCCAGTTGCCCGGCGAGAGAAGAGGGTACTGTATGCGAAGGTTTCATTCACTTAATAGCTGCCTGATGATATATGTAGAGTAAGTCACGGGACCGGGATCCGGCCACCCCGGGATCCGGCCACCCCGGGATCCGGCCACCCCACTTTCAGCCTCAACACCACAACCTCGATATCTTCAACTAGATAGAAATCAACGAAAATAAGCTCAATTTAAATCCGGTTTTTTCCTACTAATAAAAGAAGCTTATATATATTTTAAAAACTAAAAAAAACCTTATTCTCTTCCCGTTCGAACGATAATAGTATCCCTTATTTCATAGACTTCCTTTAAAGTAAATACCTTCTGATTCGGGTCTTTTAAGAGCTTCTTTCTCTTTGAGACCTCTGATTGGCTGATTTTCTCGCTTAATACCCGATTTTCATCTTGTGTTAAAGCTAATTCAACGGCCCGGTCGTCTATTCCCTTTCCAATCGTCTTAAAAAGGTGCCGCTTCGTTGGTGTAAGTGTATTATTGCCTAATTCGGCTCTTGCAAGCTGCATAACGTCAGATAGACTATGGGGTGTATTGAGATAAGGGAATTGAGACCTTGCATTGGCCGGTGGTGTAGACGGATTGCCTATTTCGGCAGCTTGAGCCTCAATTTCGTCCGGTATCACGTATTTGCTTGATAACGGTCTCATAATGTTAATAGGCCACAAGCCTGATGCAAGCCAGCCGGCCCGGATCTTCTCTTCGGTAAAGGCAGCGGCCCGAGCCTTAAAATAACACCTTAAAAAGGCAGCCTTAGCTGTATTTCCTTGTTCAATGAGTGGGGCTTCCATCTCGAGTTCACGGCGATATATCATCTTGAGATAGCTAAATATAGTTAAATCAAGAGGCTGAAGGACATGTGACGTGTGTGGGGGAAGGTAACAAGGGTGTATGTTATGCTTAAAGCAATCAAAGATGAATTCATCAGTTAAGTGGCTCTCATGCCCGTCTAGGAAAAGAAGCCTCTTTTCCCCTTCCTTTTTGGGCGGCGCGAACGGGATGAAAACCTCCCGCAGCCATAGGGCTGCGATCTCATTAGTGGTCCATCCCTTCGGTGACGATGCAAAGCGCCAATTGCCTAAAAAGGAAGGATCCCTCGGAAACCACTGTTGTTGCGGCTGATCGCCTTTGAAGATCACAAGGGGAATAAGGCTCGTGCCGTCGGCACAGATAGCTTCCGTTATTGTAACCCAGCTGCGCCTATGAGGGCTTCGTTTCAAGGCCTTTCTCTTCTCTGATTGGCCAATGACTAAACCGTTGATACCGACCCCTTGGAAGATCCCCGTTTCATCCATATTCCAACGGTTGCAGCCGCGGATGATCGTGACCTCGGGATCCTTCAATTGGTCAAACCACGTGCGGATGATAGTAGCTTTGGCACCTTCAATACGCTTATATTCAACTCTAATAGCTTTCAGCGATTTGATTCGCTCAGACCGGGCTAGGAATCGGGTAACCCAATGCTTGCCGAGCCGCTCGTGATCGCCTTGTAATCTTAAAATCCGGATAACAAGTTGCCTGACTTGGAAATGCGTTAACGGCGTACAAAGAGCATCTTGAAGCCTTATAAATGAGATGATATCGGCTTCAACGGCCGGGCCGAGCCGCTGTTGATCGGGATGAGCCTTATTTCGAGGCTGTATACCCTTCAGTCGGGACCGTAAGCTTGTTCGAGGTACTGTAGCTTCTTCAGCGGCTTTGACCAATGAGACGCCGTTTCGAACAAGGTTAATTGCAATAAGCATATCTTCTTCCGTATAAGAAGGCATCTTTAATTGAGATTGGATGAAAATCAGGGTATTATATTGACTTTTTAAGTAATTGAATTGATGAAGGCTATGGTGTTGAAGCCAAAAGCGGGGTGGCCGGATCCCGGGGTGGCCGGATCCCGGTCCCGTGACTTACTACTGAAGAATACAAAAGGCGTAATGGGAAAGTTGTCCTATGAACAGCCTTAACGAGGCAGGTTTACCCACGCATATTCTACATTTTGTAGATTTTGCGCAACAAGTAGAGCATCAGTGAAGTTTCTTTTTCTCTTTTTCTTTAAGACTTTAACTTCGCAAAATTATCCTAATGACTGATGATGAAGAACATATCTCCTATACACTATTCAAAACCACCAAAGCCTTCCCTATGGATCATCTACCTCCCTCAGCCATGCTGAAGTACTTATCGAGGTTCCTATTCAAATATTGCCGTATAGCGATATATGACGTAGGTAAGCCCTTTGTTGGTGACTCTATAGGTTTCTCAAAACTGACTCTTTCTCTGGATAGGAGAAACATGCGAGGAGGCCTAGAAGAGCAGAGCGACAGACCCATAGCATGGATCCCCTTTCCAAACCCATCTTACGTAGGGTTACAAGCTCCAATCACTGTTATCACATTTACAGCTATCTGTTGTTTCTGCCGAGATCGCCCTCAAACTTTATCACTTCTGCCGATGCTTCAGATCATTACCCCCTCATTAACCCCTCTTTACAACCCGGGATATCCTAGCTTTCAGGTGCAACACACTACTAAGTCTGTCAACTGATACTTTGTGGCGATATACCGTACGGGCTATACTTCAGAACCTAGCTTAGTGTACAAAACCTAAGATGACCACTCTTCCTGACCGGCAGCCGATGACAAGAACAGACCCTGAAGGTTGAGTTAATGTCGCCGATACACCAGGCCGGAAATCCGGTGGAAGCCACAAAACTTTACGTCCATCAGGTCCACCCGCTGTAATCCATGTGTTGTCGCATCTGATCCTGAAGCCTAATGTGGCATCCGCTTCTCCTTGGACCTCTGTACTATCCAGCTTTGGTTCGCGCTCGCTCGAATGCGACATATTAACGTCCCGAAAACCAAGGCTGAAACGGCCAGCACTCGTGACTAAAGCCGAGTCATCGTCAGTAAAAGATAAGACGTTGGTAAATTGGCTCGCATCAAAGCTCTTAATGTTGATGCCCGTCGCCACGTTCCATATCCTGACAGTCTTATCATATGATCCCGATGCGATGAGCTCGCCGTCGTTCGAAAAGACCACAGAGATAACCGAACCCGTATGACCTTCAAGAATCCGTTCCTCTTCACCCGTTGCCACGTTCCATATCTTGACGGTACTATCAGATGATCCCGATGCGATAAGTGTGCCGTCGTTCAAAAACACCACAGCGTTAACCTCATCCATATGACCCTTAAGAGTCTGTTCCTCTTCACCCGTCGCCACGTTCCATATCTTGATGGTCTTATCAGATGATCCTGATGCAATCAGTATGCCGTCGTTCGAAAAGACCACAGAGTTGACCCAATCCATATGGCCCTCAAGTGTTTGTAAAACTGCATTCCAGTCGGAGTCCACCTTTGGGAGTAGGGAAATCCACCTAGGAAGACAACGTTCGAATGTCTGTCGTATAATGCTCTGCTTTGGCGCAAATACAATTGCCGAAGCATAGAGTTGAAGAGGTGCAATGTCGATTATCCAACGGTATTTAAGCACGAACCGTTTCGCGTCACGCAAGAAGCTAAGCACTTGGGCACCTTTTTCGGGCTAAAAAATGTCTCTCAGCAGATCCCTAGCACGCAAAAGGTGAATGACTTACATCGACTATGCTCTGCAGCTCTTCTATGAATCCGATGCTCTCTGATATCCTCCCAATGAGGCTCAACGCTTCTAGCCAATGGAGAAAGTGGATCACAAGGAATTTGTGTGCTTGATCTCCATCTCGAACCCTCTCTTGGCTGTCCTTGAAGTGATAGACCCAATAAAGGCAGGCGTACTGAGCCTCCGCAGGCAGGCAACTGTTAATAACTTCCTTGTCGATGTCCGACCGTGCAACTCCAGGCGTGCGCTGGCCACAAATATCTCTTTTGAGACAACCATTATCCATTAGCAGCCGAAGGCACCTGATTGCCAACTTCTTGTGGGTCTTCTTTTCATCAACCCAGAATTGATCCATCTTGTGCTTATCGCGATTGATCAGAAAGTCCCGAAACGACAAATGAAGTGGCTTAATAGGGGCACTCTTTTCAGACGGCATGTAGAGAACTGAAGGGAGCAGGCCGACCACATGGCGAATCTTTTTTTCGGCAATATCGAGAAGTCGGGCGAGACATGCAGCTGAGAGAGGATCGGCTAGGATCACAATGGCGCCCACGATTTCTTGGAACCGTTTCAAGAGTTCTTCCCCCGAGTCGGTTGTGTCATCGAGCAGTTGTTCTAG
This sequence comes from Fusarium veterinarium, assembly GCA_019191175.1. NCBI lineage: Eukaryota > Fungi > Ascomycota > Sordariomycetes > Hypocreales > Nectriaceae > Fusarium > Fusarium veterinarium. Next base: position 16,727 of record JAHARR010000232.1, read on the forward strand.
GACGAAAAGGTACAGTTCATTGAGCTTGGAGATCTGTGTCCCGCCGGTGCGTTCTAGTATCTTGTTTAAATTTTCCTCGGGGTCGCCGTGTTTGCCCTTCTGGATCAGTTGGCAAACAGTTGCGGCGAAGATGAAAAGGGGAACGGCCATCATGACTAGGTCATGAATCTCTGTCGAAGAAGGCCAGGATTCTGGCAGATGTTGGCCACCCAAAGAATGGATGTTGTATTCGTTTCGTATTTCTGCCAATTTGGAGTTCAAGAACGCTGTAATGTCATGTTCGATTGTATGTTCGTCAACCAAGTGGAGAATGAAGTCTTTGTAGGGTTCATGGATTCTCCTGAATTCAACGTACACTGGAATTTCCGGTCGGCTTGTTACGAAGAACTTCAGGTGGACTGATGTTACCTGTTTTACTTGAGGTAGAAGACTAACTATAGTCTGAATATCTTTTTCCTGGTCACACTCGTCGAGAGCATCGATAACGATTACGACAGTCGAAGGATTTTGAGGATTGCTCGCCATTTTTGTCAAAGGTAGCTTGATCAGATTCTCGAACTGTTTGCTGACAGCCATTTCACCAATAGAGGAGTCGGTCTCGATCGCATCTTGGATATGGGGCAACAAGGAGGGCAACCGGCGGACAAGCTGGGTAGCGATGGTAGAGAAAAATCGCGCTGCTTTTCCACGGTCACCCTCGCCTCTCTTGAAAAAGAAGCTGGCCCCGAGTGCTTCTTTGCAGGAAAGCTCATAGGCTACGGTACGGGATATCGTGGACTTCCCAGTACCTGCCATGCCCTGCAGCCAGTAGATACACTCACTGTCCGGGTCGCCGGCCCATTTGTAGATCTGGGCGAGAAGATCGACTCGGGTTTGAGGATGGCATCGAGCTTCGTGTTCGTTAGCGTGAGAATCATACGCAGCGCCTTCAGCAGTCCTGAGTTTATCAAACACCATCTTCTGGTGGATATTACGCTGATATAACATCATTAGCGCTATGTTGGCTCACTCACTGATTGACATACCTGTGCGCTTGCATAATATGATGAGACTCCTTAGCGTAACTGAGCAGCTCCTTGATCCCCGCCCGATTTTGAAGGTTGCACTGCTTTTCACAGTTATTGGCAGCTCGGCTAAGCTGATCTCCGCTCTCCTGCAGGCTCTCGATATACGATTCCACCTCGTCCATCTTGAAGGGAGCGGCGAATATACGACTCTTGCTTCCCTGGCGATGCATCGCAAAACCGATAAACAACAATGACTTGACGTAGGCCTGGACGATGGACGTCTCCAGAAGGTCCAAGATATCTGCCGGGGGTCGGAAGGTAGGGTCCGCGGCCATGTATATACGCCGGTAGGTATCGCACTGCAAGATCAACGTAGTGACCTTGGCAAGACCGAAGACAATTTGACTTCTAAGTTCACTACTGGCGGTCAAAGTCTATCTCAGTCAGCTCGAGTCACGACACAAGCCATCTCGACATGACATGCAGCAAACCCCAAAGTGACTCACCACAAGAACGAATCGAACAGCGGCCCATGGTAGAGCAGCATGAACAGGATCAAAGCTGACGGCGACGTCGCCCACGCCTATAAACTTATTGACGATGATGACAGTCTTATCGACCAAACCACGCGCGGAATATTCTTTGTCACCAATTGTGACCTTCCATTCACGTTGTTCCCTACCGTGTTGCCCGTCTTGGATTGTTTGCGCCATCCTCTCACTGATATCTTTTGCTAGGTCTTCTGTTGAGCTGGGCCTGCCATTAGCAGTCGCATTGCCGCCGATTGGGTTCTCGGCGAATGTCTTGACGATAGCGACTATATCGCGATCGTATTCCGACTCGCTGAGATGGGCCAAAGCTTTGTCCCATAGGTCTGATTTGGTTGAGGGCTTCCCTCCAGATTGCGTATCCTCCTTGTTGGCTTTAGTCTGTGCGGTGGCATCTTGAGATGGGCCAGCCGCTACAGCCGTGGAGTGCACTGCGGTCGAGGAAAGCTGCTGCGATTGAGGTTGCCGCTGTACCTGAGCATCGGGATGTTCGGGTGAAGTAGGCTAGGTACAGGTGTTGTTAGTCAAGTTGATAAGAGATAAAGAGTCGGTATGATGAAGGCTTCTCCTAGAAAGCAGCCGAGACGCGTGAACTCACTGGTTCGGCAGGATTCCGCTTCTTACGCGACCGATCACGAGTACTTAGACGATGGTGAGGACTATGTCGAATACCGCGTCCTCGGCAAGCCATTTCCTCTCTAGAATGGTCGTCGCGCTGCGTGAGCACTGGGACTTGTCTATCAGCTGTCGGAGTGCTATGAACTTGAACCATTCAATGAAGACCGAAGAGAGATTGCTTAGAAGGCAATGGAAATCCCCAGACAGAGCTTGTGAGACATATAAATCATGAATAGGAGAGCTTCGATCAGCCAGGTCAAGCATAGTCATAGCAGGAGAGTCAAAGTCTCTAGCCTCAAGTAGCCGCTATGGGATGAGGTAGCGCCAGGTCGTCCAAGTAATAGGAAACACAGTCTAGCAATTTCATTATTTCAAAGTTTGCACTTTACATCTCCGTCTTGATGTGGCCAAGCCACTTACTCAAAACGTATTCGACTAGAGAACGAGAAGCTGAATCTCCTTGTGCAGGCCGTTGACAGTTAGACTAACGCTACTAATATCGCGTTTACTTCCTTTTGTCACACAACGTCGTGTATCATGACGAGAAGTAGGTCCGTTTATCCGTCCTGAAGCTATAACTACGCAAGCTCACACCGCTGATAAAATCCTTAGCCTAGAGTGATGTGTAGTGACGTTGCTAGACTGGACTGGACTGGACTGGATTCCAAAGTCAAATCCAGTCTTGGCGCCGCCAACCACTATTTCGAGAGGCTGCAAAGCCGCCAGTGCAGCCTTAGCTCACCAGCGCCAAAAGCAAACAGGACGTTTCAAAACATCGCCGCAGGGTTAATTCGGAAGCGGCAAGTTGCGATAGATGCTTGTACTTTCACAATCGGGCCACCTCAGCCGAGCACGCTGTGATGTGAAGCAAACCAAGGAGGAGCGCCAGCGAGAGAAGGAGCAAGCTGCAAAAGCACTGGATGAGCGTCGGAAGCCTTTCTCCGGAGCCTGCCGAGATACCCTGTATCCCGCACCTCAACGAGTTTTCTCATGCACTTGTAGTCATAGTTGATCCTACTGAGGGACAAGTTCATCGAGTCTAATGCCAAGCACTATTCAGTAAACCACATGACGTTGGTAGTTCTAGGAAGGGAGACACTCGATGTACGCCAGAAATGGGTTGCTCTCACCATACAGATGGCCTGGGAAGCTACCTCTCAGAGTGTCTGATTTCGGAATGTGATGGTCTGCAAAACCTGTTCCATTTCCTCATCCAGAGTGAAACGAGTTCGCTTGACTCATGCTAAGCGCAGAGGTTCTCTTTGATATGTTGTGACAAGATTCATTCTAGCAGCATTCCTGCATCACGAAATGCACTGACCAATGAAATTTACATGCTAAATCTTTTTGAGACGGCAGCCATTAATTCTTGGGCGAAACCTCGAGGTTATGCGTTCACGACGGGGAAATCATTAAAGACGTCAAGTGGCCGAATCAAAGTCATATTTGCCTGTGATCGAAATAAACTCCCACCGAGCACATCTATTACACGCCAACGCCGCACTTGTAGCCGAAGAGCCGGCTGTAAGTTTTCAGTGCTGGCCAAGCAATCATTGGATGGAAATACGTGGGTCCTAAGCCATCGACCAGACAAGGAGTATGCCCACCACAATCATCCACCGAGTCCGGACGCGTCTGCACACCCGGCGCATCGCCAACTTAACGAGAGAGATGCAGCAATTATTTCGAGCCTGACAACTGCTGGCGCTGCTCCTCGAGATATCAGGACGTACCTCCATAACAGTTCAGATACCCTTGCGACGCAGCAAGATATCTATAATCGGATCGTGGCAACGAGAAGAGATCTGCGTGAGGGCCAGAGCAGTATCCAAGCGTTAATCGACCAACTACAGGGAGAGGGCTTCTGGTGCCGGGTTCGATTGGACTCGGATAATCGGCTGACAGCCATATTCTTTGCCCACCCTGACTCTGTTCCATATCTGCAAAGCAACCCGGACGTACTGCTATTGGATTGTACCTATAACACGAACAAGCACGCCATGCCGCTGCTTGACATGGTCGGAGTTGACTCTTGTCAGCGTTCCTTCTGCATCGCATTTGCATTTCTGTCCGGTGAATCGGAAGAAGACTATTCATGGGCACTTCATCATCTCAAATCGCTCTACCATCATGAGCTCCCTTCTGTAGTCTTAACTGACCGATGTCTCGCTGCAATAAATGCAACTGCAACCTAGTTCCCTTCCTCCAAGGCCCTGCTTTGCCTCTGGCATGTTAATAAGGCAATCCTGCAGTATTGTCAACCGGACTTTGTGCTGAAAAGTGGCGACACAAGCGGCCGGGTAGAGGACGAAAAATGGGACGAATTCTATGGTTTTTGGCGCACTATTGTGGATTCGCCAACAGAAGAGATATTCAGAGAGCGCCTAGCCAAGTTCGAGCTCAAGTACGCCAAAAGATACCCCCGGGCCGTTGGGTACATCAAATTGTACTGGCTCGAGCCGCACAAAGAGAGAATCATTAAAGCATGGGTGGATAAATACCTGCATTTTGGTAATGTGGCCACCTCGAGGTAGCTGTCCAGGGTCAGATATAAAGGTCGGAAAGCTAATAATTGCCATCTAGGGCCGAAGGAATTCACTCCCTAATCAAATCATACATCAAGACCTCCACATTCGACCTCTTCGATTCTTGGCAGGCCATGCGCCATGCGGTCACCAACCAACTGAAGGAACTGAATCACATACGAGCCTCTCAACAGATACGGACACCTTTGGATATCTCTGGAGGAATGTTCGAGGCTGTCCAGGGTTGGGTTTCCCACCAGGCCCTGCGCAAAGTGCAAGAACAACGGAAGTTAGCTTTGGCATCTCCCCAAGCTCCCTGCAGTCAGTCTTTCACCTCCTCACATGGGCTACCGTGTTCTCACACCTTGAAGAGACTCGAGGAGGAACAGTGCAGCCTTTTGCTTGATCATTTTCATCCTCACTGAAACTTAAAGCGAAGCGCGGATCGGCCCCGGCCCATACTAGAGCCACGTCGAGCCCCGCAGCAGGGCATCATCAGGGCGAGAGGTCAACCTGCGACGAGCACCAAACGAGAACCCTCTGGATTTGAGATCTCTCAGACTGGCAAGAAAGCGCCCAGCACATGTAGCAGATGTCATGCTGTTGGTCACGCGAGGTCCTCACGAGCGTGTCCTCTGAGGTTCCAGGATTTGCTCATTCAGGAAGCGCCGGCCTCGAAGTCAATCCCGCAGCCGGACGTAACCCTGGTCGCAGTCCCAAGTCTGGCTGACCTAATTGAGGCGATTTCAGTGAGCCAGGGGTCCTCATTAGTTGAAGGCATGCCAGTGCTACAATGTATTACGGAAGCTACTGCACGCTCTCCCGCTACTGCACACACCCCACTTGCCCAGTCTTCACATACTGTACAAGTTTCGCTTACAACTCCTCAACATTCTGTCGTCCCAGACTGTCCCGTTGGAACTGTGCCAGGCCCTTCTGGCGAAGAATATCTAAATCACGAACCATCCGATTCACGCAACCTTCCTTCGCAACCACTACTGAGGTATAACTCGCCAGAAGCCATATATGGAAGATATATCGCTGCAAGAAGCGCGTGGTATGCGGCGCAGCCGGCTGGCAGCATCAAAACAAATCAGCAATATCGCAAGGCGATAGGGCTTCCACTCAGGTACGACAAGCAGAGCTACGAGTGGTGTCTGGACTACAAACAGATGTCCAAGCGCTGTATCACGTCAACAGGATCAAGAGAATGGACGAAAGAAGAGATGATGGCGTATTTAGATTGGAGTAAGGCGGAGGATGAACGCATCGAAGCCCAAGTTGTTAAGGAGATGGGAAAGAATCCTCTAGCAAACAAAAGAAGAGGCATAACAGAAATATGGCGAAAAGCAGAAATGTATAATATAGAGCAAGAAACCTTATATACAGCGGAGGATAAGGCAGAACTTTGTTGTCAAACGGTAACTAGTTGGCTTATGCTTTGAAAATATTAGAAAACAGCATTACAACCTTAGACCCGTCGCTGGCCAATCGGAGCGACGATTGCTGACATAATTTGGGCACCTGGTGCGCACCTAGGTGCCCATGTATTGGCCGCCTTTTGAGACGAAAGGCTGACTAATGCACGATGCGCAGATTGCGTCACCACGGGGATGGAAGAAGAAATTGTGGGGACATGAGATAAGATAAGGACAACATGGCGAAAACAACACATGCAAACCAAAACAACAAATGACAACAAAAGAGCGATTATCGAGAAGACGGCGCATATCACCGAGATTCGCGAGCATTGCAAATGAGAGATTACAGAATAATTGACTGGCTCTCAAAAACACAACCAGATTGCCACAGATCTGATTGCAAGGGTGTTCAGCTAACGCAGCAACATCATCCACTCAGCCCGCCTGGTACTCAGAGCACCTGTCGCAAGCGTAAACGCAATATGTCAGAACATTCAGCAAAGAGACAACGAGTTGGCCCATCCGAGGAAGATGAAGAGGATGTAACAAACGGGATTCTAGAGACGCCTAGGGCCAACTCAATGCTGCGCCGAGGTCAAACAACATTGGTGTCAGCTGATTCTCAATCGCAGACCTCAGGCCGCTCGTCGCCCTCCAAGCAGATGGATGCCCTTGAACTATCAGATTTCAAGTGGAATCGTCAGCTGTCTATCGACAATCCCGAGATTCCGGACGAGCTCTATGAATTCCTTACAGAGATGAGTAGTTGTAATAGCGGCATTGGCATCATCTCTCAAAGCCTCAAGGTGAATCCCTCGAGACATGAACATGTACCACATGCTTACCGAGAATAGGCTGAATTAAAAGAACGGTCAAAAACAGATCGATCGTTCCGCACTTTTCAAGATTTCATGTTTGCGGATCCAAATATCCGTGATGCAATCGGATATACGCCCTTGATTGATGAAGTTGAACAAATTGTCAACGAGGCAAGAGAATGTCAACAATACTCACATCCAGAAGCATCGTGGAACGGTAGCGTTCACTTTCCATTGCTACATAAAGCCATCTATGGCCCAAGACGTCAGCAAAAACTCGTCGGTGTAATGAACTGGCAAGTTCTTCTTTGACAGACTCAACTCCGAAGCTAACAGCAAAAGCACAACTGCAAAACTCATCAAGGAGTACCTGAAGAAGAACACTGTTCCTAAGATGGTCGACTATACATTTTATATTGATCCTAGCGCCGACACTCCGGCTCCAGCAAACGCAATCATGCAGCTACGCAAGATACTACCCTGTAGCGTAATCAACGATACCGACTATCGCCCCCTGCCATAAATCTAATCGCTTTCAACACTAAGCGTACAACCTTCCTTCGTCATCTTACTTTCTTGGCATGCAGATGTTAAG
>JAHARR010000233.1:0-23884 GCA_019191175.1 Fusarium veterinarium
GTAAGCTATTAAAACTTAGCTAAGTATATAATATATAACTTATACTACTTAAGTATAAGTAATTTAGCAGTAGCTTATTATTCTTTATTAACTACTTTAAAGTTATCCTTAAGTACTTATTTAAAATTCTCCTAATCTCTAAAGATATTTTAGGTATTTTAGTCTTAAAGGTTTTTTTTATTTTCTAGGTAGTCCCTTATAATAGGTTTAAACTAATCCTTGGCATCTCTTTAGATTAGAGGTGTAATAAATAATAGCTTTTTTATAGGTGTATTTAGTTTATTTAGGAATAGGCAAAAGTATCCTTTTATTTAGGTAAGAAATAAGATTATATTAGTTACCTAACCTTTAAAAGGTTCTGGCTTAGAGGGCTTAAGTGCTTCTTTAAGGTTATAGCCTTATAGTTTATTAGTATTATTAGCTAGTATAGTGTTTTATTATTTATTAACTTATATCTGTAGGTTATAAATAGTATTATATAACTATTAGACTTTAGCTATAAGTTTAGCTATGCTAGGTAGTACTTTAGTATAAGAAGGTGCTAATTTGGTATTAATATTATTAGATATCTTAATAATATAATATTACTTAGTTATTTAATATAATATATTTTAAATAAGAGTTATTAATATATAATAAAAGAGGTTTTAAATAGGGAAACTAATCCATACTAGGTTTATATTTATAGATAGTATAGGGTATTAATACTAAGCAGTTAGTTATTATATCTCTTAATAATTAAGTAATATATATTAGGCTTATTAAGGTAAAGAAGTCTTATTAATAGCTAGTAAGCTAAGTTTTATTTAGTGCTAAATAAATATATATATACTAAAGGGGGCTATATAGCTTAGTATGAATTAAATATAATCTAGGAGCTAGATCTTAAGGGATTACTGGTAATCTATAGTAATCTAGTCTTAGAGTATTATAATCTAAGTAATTTAAATAAAAGAGGATTATTACGGGGAGAAGTAATCCTGGTGTAATTAGTGGAAATTATGGGGTATATATGATATAGGCGCGGGGGTTATAATATTTTCCTTAATAGCTTTAGCTTATTAGTTTATAATATATTTAATAATATAAAAATAAAATATGACTATAATAACAGAAAGCTTTAATATAAAACCCTTAAAGCCTTCTTATATATTATTTACCTATATACTAAGAATAATTAAAAAGCTAATAAAAATATTATTATATTTTATACTCTTAGTAAAATAGTTAAGAATAGAGATATATAGCTTAAGAATAATAGTTTTTAGTAAATTAAGAAGTTTAATAACCTTAAGTACTTTTAAATTACCCTTATTTTCTTTCTAAGTATTTATTAAATTATTTATATATTTTATTATAATATTATAAGTATTTTATTATTATATATTAAGTTTAAATAGTAGCTAATTTATTTTATCCTTAAAAGATATATATTAAATAATATAAGTAAGTAGCTACTTAATTATAAGTATATATCTCCTTTATATCTTAGGCTTAAACTAAAAATAAAATAACTCTATCCTCTTTTTTATTTATTCTTTATAATTAATCTTAAATAAAGTATTTTAAGATATAATATTTAATATAATAATAGCCTTAATATAATTAACTAGCTTATTAAATATAATATATATAAACTATAGTTAAGTATTATTTAACTTATTTAAATTATTTAAATTTACTTTATATTTTATAATAATTAAGCCCCTTAAAATATCCTTTTTCCTATTAAAATCCTTTAAGTAAATAATAAAACTAAGCTAATAAAGCCATAAATTTAATATAGTAAAGTTATTTTTCTTATTAATATACTTTACTTCTTAACTTTAGATATTTTTATTTTTACTCTAGAATATATTAATAGCCTTTTAGAATATAGCTTATAACTTATTATCTTAAGCCTTTAATTAGTTAAGATTTAGCCTTTTTATTACCTTAAATAGTTTACTTCCTGGCTTACTAAAGAATAATTATTAATAATAAACTTTTATTCTCTATAGATTATTATTTTATTTTTTATTTATTATAGTAGCTAAGTAATATTTACCTTTAAGTCTTATATTTATTTATATTTAATCTTAATATATTCTTAAATCTGCCTTAACTTTATGCCTATATATAGGTAATTAAATTAAAATAATATACTTTACTTTAAGATAAACTTATATTAAATACCTTTTATACCTAGTAAACCTAGAGCTATAATTAGTAATATATTATTAGGCCTAAGTAGTAAATTATTATAAACTTCTTATTAGCTTTAGAAGATATTATAATTAGATATCTATTTTTATATATTTTTAATCTCTTATTTACTAAGATTATATAAAGTATTATAAAGATATAGCTTTATTTACTTCTATATAACTATAGTTTAATATATATAGCAGCAGAGAAGCTAGAGTTTTAACTTATATATAAAATACTTTATTATAAATAAGTTTAATAAAATTAAAGTCTTAACTTTACCTTTATATATTAAGGCTATTATATAATATTAATACTTTCTTAGAACCCCTTTACTTTAAATTAGCAGTTTAAGCTAAATATAACTTAAATATAATAAGATATATAATTATAGCTATTACTAAACTTTATAAGTTAAGAATATACTCTAGTTAGTTATAATAAACTAATTTATATTTATAAACCTTATTACCTAATAACTATTAAAGAAAATAACTTTAAAGTAAATTTATTATATAATTACTAATATTATAAGTTTATATATTAATATTAATATAAATTAATTTATAGGTATTTATTTTATATTCTTACTTATTTTAAACTTATTATAATTATAATTATACCTAAAATGCTAATTATTAGTATTTACTTATTTTAATTATTATAATACCTATATCTTATTAGTATTATTAAATTTCCTATATAAAGTTAATTATTAGTAAGCTGTTAATATAACTAATAATTATTAAGGCCTAATTTAATTAGCTAAGAGTCTTAAGTCTTATTAAATATATATTATAACTTTAGGCTAAGTATTATTATTATTTTATATCTTAATAGATATAAAAGTATTATATACTAGATAGGTTTTAGTTAATAAATAATTATTTATATAAGCTATTTATAGTTCTTATAAAAGGATAATATTATATTATTTTAAGTTGGCTAGCATTAAGGCGTAATTATAAGCTAGGAGGATCTTATTAATATTAGCCTAAAAGATCCTAAGTGGCTTTTTATTATTCTTTTATATCTATAAGTATTTATTCCTAGTTATAAGGATAAGTAATAAGAACTATATGCCATTTTTACAGTAAGCCTAGTTAGGGATACTTAGGCTCCTCCTCTGCTTTATAGCCTATATAAGGGCTTATAGCTATTATAATACATAAGGGTGCTTATAATACTACTAGACTTAGGCTATAAATACTTAGCTATTTATATAATATAATATTATTACTTTATTAGGCTTCTAGATGCAACTCTGGTTATTATACTAGGTATTATTATTAATATACCTTTATGCTAATAGTCTGGATATATCCTTATTACTTTTTAGTAAGTCAGTAAAGTATATTATATACTCTTTTTAGCCAAGCTAGGCACTTATAAAAGTTAGCTTAATAAGGGCCTAAGTAGTTAATATATTATTTTAATATAATATAGTTATTTATAATATAGCTAGTCTTACTATAGTATTAGCAAACTAGCTATTTATAATAATTATAGGCAAAGTAATAGCCTTAATATATCTTATATTATTTAAGTTAGTTAGTTTTATTACTTAGTCTTATTATATTATTATTAAAAAGTAATTAAAATCTCTTTATAGGCTTTAGAAATAATATAAGTAAAGTCTTAATTAAGGGGCTATCTAAGAATTATTATAAAGGATATATATTAATAGGCTTAAGCCCTATTTAGATTTCTATCTTATTATAAATAATATTATTACTATTTACCTTTTTATAATAAAAATTAATTAGTCTTATAGGAAAATCTAAAACTATATAGGTAAATTATTTCTTATTTATTTTTATTATTATAACTCTTAGTTTAGCTACCTACTTAGCCTACTTCTTTATATAAAAATTATATATCTTAGGATTAGTAGTTAAGATGGCCTATCTTAATCTGACCTAGAATACCTATTAAATCTTATCTAAGATAACTTTAACTTTTTCCTAAATTAAGGTTTAAACTATATAACTACTATAGGCTTTAGCCAGAGCCCTGGCTTCTAGATAAATAAAAATATAGAGGTCTTATTAAGGTAGGGCAATAAGATAGATCTATTTATTAGTATTTATATTATTATTATTATCTATAGGTTAGATAGTTATAGTTAATATAAGGCAAGGTAGTAGCTATACTGCTATAAGTAGGCTTAGGGATAGTAGGTCTAGTACTAAAGAGTTCTTATTTCTAGGAGTCAAGGAAGTTATTAGCAAACTATTAAGTAAAATATTATTATAATCTAGTAGTAAATTATTATATAGCTTCTTTGAACTTAGCGCAGAAGGCCTAAAATACTATAAGTTTAGTATTATACTCCTCTATATATTTATATATGAGATTATTAACTAATTTAATAATAGAGACTAATTACTATTTAAAGGTTAATAAGGGGCTAGCATGCTTAGCTCCTTCTATAGCTATAATAATAATAGAGGTATTAAGTGGTAAGGATAGTATCTAAGCTATCTGCCTAGGACTAGGTAAAATACTAATAATGCTGTTTATGGCTGCAGGGCTGTTTTATAAGAGGGTTATATAGGCTCCTTGGTTTAGATTAGTAGGAATGTGGATTCCTAAATTAAAGGGGTCTGGGGCAACAGGCAGCTTTATTATAGACAAAGCCATTGCCGCAGCTTGCGGCTATATAAAGCGCAAATTAAGGCCTCTAATATGCACTTATTAAGGATTTAGGTGTAGATAAGGTGACTTTCTTAACCTTTATATGTAAAGAAAGTGTGATAATATAGGAAGGTGTCTACTCTACTATATGCTGATTCTTAGTGTTGGTCTCGGGTAGGTATTATTAGAACGTGTTATAACTATTTCATGCCCGAGCTATAAAAGAAATTGTGATTTAAATAAAGCGCGAGCCTTGTCTACTTTCTCTCTGGTCTTGAAGACAAATCACCACTCTTGACAGATATACAACATGGCGCAAACCATTCTTAATCCCGTCCGGCGAGAAATGCCCCTTGCACAATGGGGCGTTGCAGCGCCATGTGACAGTGAAAGCTTCAAAACTAGGAACCACAACCACAAGCCCGTGGCCAAAGACTGGAGCCGTAAGCACATTCACCCAGATTCTTCTATCTCACCAGACATGCAAAAGGTTTTGTGCACATTAACTGACGACGACCTTAGATCAGTTGAGCCCCGAATCAGCCAGTCGAACAGGATTGTCCCTCAAGGGAGCTTTCAAGCATCTCAAAACACCAGGAATGATTTCTCTTGGTGGTGGCCTTCCATTGAGCGAGTTCTTCCCATTCGAAAATTTTACCTTTACCATACCATCACTGTCAGCTATCGACGGACCTCAAGCAAACGAAAATCATGGAAACAACAAGATTTGTGCAGAAAAGAACGATATCTCAGAGGGCCGAAGTGTGTACGACCTCTCGGTTGCCCTGAACTATAGCCAAGGTAGTGGCTCTGCCCAGCTTCTTCGCTGGATAGTTGAACACACCGAAATGGTCCACGACCCACCTTACATGAATTGGCAATGCACTATGACTATCGGCGGCACATCAGCACTAGATATGATTCTGCGAATGTTTACTCGGCCCGGTGATTGCGTTTTGTCGGACCACTACACTTTCGCCTCGGCTGTGGAGACTGCCATTCCCATGGGCGTCAAGTATGTCGGCATAGACATGGATAGCGAGGGCGTACTGCCTGAAAGCCTTCGAGCAACTCTTGAGAACTGGGACTCAGCACAAAATGCAGGTGCCCGAAAACCGTTCCTCCTGTATCTCATCCCTACTGGCCAAAACCCAACCGGTGCCACTCAGAGTCTTAAACGCCGCAGGGACATCTATCGAGTGGCTCAAGAACATGATTTAATTATACTGGAGGATGACCCTTATTACTTCCTCCAAATGACTCCATACGATCCTCGAGTCGAAGACGATTCCCACCCTAAGGAGTTCAACTCTCCGGCCGATCTGCTCAGGAAGCTTGTGCCCTCATACCTCAGCATTGACGTTGATGGGCGCGTCATTCGCATGGACTCATTCAGCAAAGTTATCAGTCCTGGATCTCGCATCGGTTGGATCACGGCACCACAAGAGATCACCGAGCGCTATAAGAGTCACGCAGATGTTTCAACTCAGGGCTCCAGTGGGTTCAGCCAACTGGCCCTCTTCAAGCTGCTCGATGAGTATTGGCACCATGCCGGTTACCTCGAATGGCTGGTACATATACGAAAAGAATACACCAAGCGACGAGATTTCATGGTTCGCGCTTGTGAGCACTACTTGCCACATGATGTTGTTTCTTGGGAGCCTGCTCAAGCTGGCATGTTCGTAAGTGATCCAAAGGTCTGCTCACTTGGAACTGGTTAGATTCTAACTCGCCTTCTCAGCAATGGCTACGTGTAGACTGGAAGAAACACCCTGATGCAGATTCAAAGTCTCCCCCGGAAATTGAAGAGCATATATGGTATGAGACTATCGCACATGGGGCCCTGGTGGCTCGGGGTAGCTGGTTCAACACGAAGAAAGATAACTCGACTGCCGAGATTTTTTACAGAACCACGTTTGCTGCGGCACCCCTGGATAAAGTCGAGGAGGCTATTAAGAGATTTGGAGAAGCGGTCAGACAGTGTTTCCAGATACACTAAAAAAAGTCATAAAATTTAAGTGGTTTGGATCTGCTGTCAAAATAGAAAGAAGTTTTCTCGTCATTTAACCGCAAACTCGTGCCCTGAGGAATTGTTCAAGGTTCTCAGTAGATCTGTGCACACTTCGGTGTGAGAGTCCCTTCACGACCAGACCAATGTGCTCGATAGTGGTTCTATACTTGGTGACATAATCTCATATCTCAACTGAAGACAAAATTAGACAATAATTTCATTCTTAGGAGACGTAAAGTGATAGTAATAGTAGTTTTTGGTTCGAGCCAACGTCTTTTTAATCCTGCTAGCATCGCTTGACCCTTACACCTCCTTTAGGTATTAATAATGGCTTGTCGTCTTTGATGTGAGTGATCAATAATGTAGCGAACTCGCAACCATGAAATCCCCTGATGATCGATGTTTTGGATACTAGCCCCAGTATAGATGCTGATCAAGATCTGTAACACATTTAGTGAGAGCAAATGCACGGCGGGATTGGATTTGTTCCGCCGTATCTCGTCGACCTTGTTCTGTGCTGTTTGACTGTCGGTGAATGTCTCCTTCAATATCCCATTTATGCAGCCTCAGATGTCCACTATCCATACGGGGAAGGTCGAGCCGCTTCTCAATGCTCCGCGCCTATTCCTGGATTCGAATGATCATCCTACCTGTCAACTCATGCAGGACATGTGGCAAAGCAGATTTTTAGTTAGCCGCAGCCGCTGTCCGACGAATTTAAACAGACGCACAGAATATACCCGAGAAATCTGAGGTCATGGGGCGGCATGACACGGTAAAAGCTTCTAAAGACCCGGATAGAGATGAAAAATTAGCAAGAAATGAATTTGCCGCTGCTTATTGCCGGCGGAAAGTAGGCATCGAACAGTCTTCCATAGGCATAGGTAATCATGGCCGGCATCGGCTTTCGAAATCAAGCTCACTGTGGAGCCCGGAGTGATCTGGGTTACACTTGCCGGTCACAAGTGGCACCACCGCCCTTGTTGAATGCTCCCTGTGCTAAACACCCTAGCTTCAGAGCAACTGATCCTAACCACTGTAGCCTTGCTCCTTTAAATTGGATGATATTGCAGGGTTGAGGTACTGTTGAGGGTACAACCAAGCTGGACATATAAGAGCTCAGTAGTTAAGGGCCATTCATTGCACATACAAACGGTTATTTGTTTATCATCATTTGTTATTCATGCCTTTTCCAACAGGTGCCAGGTCTCAGACGGACTGGATTCCGGCGTTTAGCAAGCAGGATCCTCGTCTTGAAATAAGAATTGAGCAACATGACGACACAAAGATCTATACCTCTGGCTCGATAATAGCCGGGTGTGTCACTGTCATCTCCAAAAATTCGATGCTGTTCGATCGATTCGATATTTCCCTTACAGGCACAACCTACACATGTCTTTCCACCTATCACAACGACTTCTCTGTAACTAAGCATCGCTTCTTGCGACTTAGTATGCCGAGTCCTATCACAGCTATACCCGAAAATAGAATTTTTCAAGCCGGACAAACTTGCAGAATACCATTCGAATTTGTTATTCCGAATGAGCTTCCAAGTGCTGCCTGCAAGTTTCCTACTATTTTGGCTACATATGATCAACATCTACAATTGCCTCCAACACTTGGTTTCTGGGATGGCAAAGATCAAAGTCTTGGTTCAGCGCAGATCGAGTACGTCATCAAAGTGCAGGCTGTATCGAAGGAACATGGAAGCGCCAAACCCAAATCCATCGAGATCCAACAGCAGATCAATGTCATTCCAATTTCATTTGACCGGCCAAAACTTCATGCGTCACCCAATGATACTGCACCAGACACAAAAAAAGCCAAGATGATTCGGCAAAACCTACTTTCCCCCCAGATTGGAAAGTTAAGTGCTACTATCAACCACTCATATGCCGTCCAGCTTTCAGTCCAGCGACTTGAGACGTCAGGAACCTCACTATGGGTCGATCTCGAATTCCTCCCCAAATCCAAAGAGGCCACCTTGCCGGACATTCAAGTTCGATCAGCTCATATTCAAGTCGCGACGCATGTTTCCAGATCCCACATCAGCTATTTGCCTGACAAGAGCCACGAAACGATACAAATGGCTCCGACCATACCTCACACGGTGTCCAATGAGCTTGTTGTCAAGAAGGGAGAAAGTCTACTTTGGGAGCCCCAAGTATCAACCAATGCTGCACAAGGTGTCTACGACGGTGAAGGGCCAGTCACTAGCAACGCGTGCGCAGATGGTGTATCTAGTGACAGTGGACTCATTAAATACAAAGCTGCCATGAAGGTTCACATTTCCATCCCCAGTGACACCAAGAAGCTGTATTTGCCGAGCTTCTATTCATGCCTCGTATGTCGAACCTATACTCTTCGGCTCGTCCTAGCTGCTGGCCCTTCTGGTACTACCCTTTCACTGAGGACACCTCTCCAGATTGTCGCCACGGAACCTGGAGTCGACACGACATTGGGACTACCATCATATGTAAGTAAAAGCATCTGATCTTCATGAGAACTGAAGCTAACGACTTTTATAGATTCAGCAAGACCCGGCTACAAGCTCAGATAGTGCTATGCCTCCGTCCTACGACGATCTTCTCGCTTGACTTGCCTAAGCGGCCGAAGGAAATGGGCACCCAAGGTTTTCTACATGTTAGAAACAAGGCAGCGGCTACTTAATTTGATCGCATAATAGTTATGTAGCTCGTTTATTGTCATTCTCCCATCTCGTTTCGGACACTGGTAGCGACATAGGTACGCAATGATATAGACGGCTTCCAAAAAGCCGCTTTTTGCCTCTCGCTTTACCACTATTTTCGGCCGACTTAAGTAACAACATCCTGGTAGTCAGTAAGAATGCACCTTACGCAGTACCCAGCTCGGATCCACCAGACTCAGACCATCACCGGACGGACGATCAAAAGCTCACCAAAGGATGGGTGGTAATTTGGTCGGTGGAACTCGGAGTGTAGTGGGCCCGGTATAGATTGAGACTGTGCGACTACAGGCATAGGCGGGAAGTTTCATCAAACTCCAACTAATGAAGTCTAATAGTTTCTTAATATTTGAAATTGAATCTAAAGCCGTTTAACTTTTATTTTCTTATTTTCTACTGTAAATTTATTAAAGTAGCGTGCAGTTCTTGTGTTACTACAGTACCCAAGTCTGGCTTAGCTGGAGTGTCTCTACAGGGAGCGCAAAAAGTGGACCAGGCGTGTAAGTTTAGGGCGCGTGTAAAGAACGAACGAGCCAAAGATTGCCATGGTCTACGCCACAGTAACAAACAGCCCCATGACACTGAACTAATTGATATTTGAAGAACTGGGTGGGATGGAATGACTGCGCATGTTCTAGAATGCACTAGCATTCACCTGGCTACACAGTGTCTGATGCCAGGCCGATTTAGGGAGGGAAAGATATGCCTGCGCCCTATCTTACCAGCCAACACGAAGGCGCCGATAATTCTTGGCAAAATTCGCCTTGGTAAAAAATTCGTGAAGGCAAAGAACACGAGTATTGTCTTTTTAAAAGGACCACGATTCCACTTCCTCATCGAATCAATCTATCTAATCAAACTTCATTTCATTCAATACACCCACAGCATGTCAAAGTCACCCGAAACACCAGAAATCCACAATCAACTTGAACTCACGCCATCGCAACCCGGCGTAGTCGTTGAGGATGCCGAAATACAGAACGACGCCGTCTTTGGCAAAATATACAAGGGTGGACCCGATTACCGCAATGTGCGTCTCCTGCAAATTCCCAATCTCGATATCCTCATACTGATTCCAAGAAGGTTGGTTGGTTAGGCACCATTGCCCTCATGATGAAAACACAGCTCGGTTTAGGGATTCTCGCTATTCCCGCTTCATTCGATCAATTAGGCTTGATACCGGGTATAATCTGCCTTTTTCTTGTTGCCACCTTGACAGGATGGGCTTCTTACATGATTGGTACCTTCAAGCAGCGGCACCAGGGAGTGTATGGGCTTGATGATGCAGCAAGATTGATGTTTGGCCGAATTGGCTATGAGCTATTCAGCGCCATCTTCTGCATATGTATGTCATACAAAACCCTCCAAGACACCACCGCGCTAACCGATGCCAGATTGGATTTTTATTGCTGGATCCGGAATGCTGGGTATTTCCATCGGCCTGAACGCTGTATCTTCACACGGAACATGCACTGCAGTATTTGTTGCAGTGGCTGCATTCACGGCTTTTTGCCTTGGAAGTATCCGTACGCTCGGTCGGATAAGTTGGCTCGCATGGGTTGGACTTGCGTCTATCCTCATTTCTAGTGAGTTTCTATCGTCTACTTGGTTACTTTTATATCTAACCCGCTACAAGTTCTTACCGTCACTGTCGCTGTTGGCATTCAAGATAGACCAGCCACTGCGCCGAAAGATGAGCCTTGGGTTTCCGACTTCAAGCTATTCAATAGCCCCTCATTCGTTGATGCAATCCTGGCTGTGTCTGGGTTTGTCTATGCTTATGGAGGTGTCCCTGCCTTTTTTTCTATTGCGGCCGAAATGAGAGATGCTCGATACTACACTCGATCTCTTATTATTAGCCAAACGGCAATAACAATTATCTATGCCGTTATTGGATGTGTTGTTTATTACTTCTGCGGGTCATATGTTGCCTCTCCTGCCTTGGGCTCTGCTGGTGGAACGTTGAAGAAGATCTGCTATGCTATAGCTCTTCCAGGGTTACTGGTCTCAACGACCTTGTTTGTTCATGTGAGTGGTCCCATCTCAGAGAAAGCTTTGTCTGACTGGGAACAGATACCGGGGAAATACATTCTCGTGCGCGTTCTCCGTGGGTCCAAACACCTCACCGCTAATACTGTCACCCATTGGATAACCTGGCTTGGCTGCACTTTCGGCATTAGCATATCGGCATACATTATTGCGAGTGCTATTCCAATCTTTGGATCCCTTACGTCTCTCATTGGGTCGCTTTTTGGAAGCCTTATGTCTTTCCAATTTATGGGTTTCATGTGGGTATACGACTACTGGTCTGTCGGTAGGCAGAAACCAACACTGAAATGGATTGCTTCAGTCTGTTGGACAATTTTTGTGATTATTGCTGGAATGTTTTTGATGATTAGTGGGACATATGGGACGGTTATCAGCATAATTCAATCCAACCGGGAGTCTAGTGGCTCGGCTGCATGGAGCTGTGCGGATAACTCAAATAGCAGCTAAAAGTTAAAAATTTACGCGATGTCGTTATGTTCTTGAGAATTACCTGCTCAGACAGCATTTCTAACATTTGAAAGAAGCTTTATTTGACAGTAGGCCCCTTTCCAAGTAGTTCACATCCTATCTACATCGTATGAAATACAGTAAGACTTAGTTCGGGCGTGGCGATAAGATTTTTGTAATGCCTGAAAAAGAGATGCTGCCTCAGGTATCAAAATTAGCCGCTTTAGACCTCCGCCACCCACCTGTGAACTCTGGTTCCCATCTCTCCGTCACGTCGTCATCTCTTCACAAATTGACCTTTACCGTATATTCAAATTCAATTGTCCGTGTCCGCACAAGCTTATATACTCTCTCCACTCCATTGGCTCATGGAGTCGTCAGAGTTACCTGACATTGACTCGCTCGGCGACTGGGTTAATAGCTTCGACTTTGACTCAATGCTCGATGATGTCAATTTCCACATACCTTTCGACGACGCCCTTGAAGAAATCACGCCCTATCACAAGCCTCGAGATTCTGGCAGTGTGAAACAATTGCCCGAGGAAATACTTCCCCACTCTCATCAACAATTGTCTACTCTTGCAATACCTGTGGCAGTAAACCCGCCCTCCTTGTCTTCGCCATGGCTCGCCGACGGGCCAACCAACTTGCGGTCGTCAGTTCATCCAGACAATAGCATGTCCAACCCGTCTCTAGCAACGCACACTTTACCAGTGACCGATACTGTCGACACGTTGATATCCCCGAGCGACGCTTCTCAAGGAAAGGATGGACTTGACAGCCAATGGCAAACACCCCCCAAGATTGGAAAGCGTTTCTCTTCAAGAACCAGTAAGATCCTCAAGACTTGGCTAGCAGATCATATCCAACAACCATATCCTACTGTCAGAGATGTCGAGCACCTCCAGAAGCAAACAGGTCTCACCCGGCAACAAATTACCATCTGGTTTAGGAACGCTCGCAGACAGCGCAAAGCCCAAGCGGCACGACCGCCCACGCCGTCGCTCCGACCCATCGATCTAAACAAAAACACCCAGCTACACGAACAATTAGTATCGTTCCACGATATGAACCCCCTCCAGCGATGGCAGAACTCTCCGCCAGAGCATGACCCAGCTTCTTGTCTTGCCATTGCACAGACGGTCTCTGGGCTCCACGGCCCTACTGATATACCTACCCCAACAGGAGACGTTGGCTCCTCGGGATTGTGGCGAGACGACTCATCTGCCAGTAGTGCAGGTACATCGCAATTTAGTAATAGCTCCATGGGCTCGGCCTGGTCAGATGACTCCCAGTTATCCAACGTACCCTTAAGTCGCCGCAGGAAACTTAACAAACGGCGACGACGACGGGCATATGCACCTCAGCCAGAGCTGGAGGGTTGTAGTTCCTTGAACCCCGTATGCTATCCATTTCAGTGCACCTTTTGCACGGAGACGTTCAAGACGAAGCACAACTGGCAACGCCACGAAAAGTCATTGCATTTATCACTGGAAAGATGGGAGTGCTCGCCTCAAGGCCCTACCTTTCTGAGTTCTGCTGGTGCTCTCACTTGTACCTACTGTGGACATTCCAATCCCGACCATGACCATTTATTGAAGCATAACTACACCGCCTGCCACGAGCGCTGCGCTGAAGAACGAATATTCTACCGCAAAGATCACCTTCAACAACATCTCAAATTGGTACACCAAGTCCAGTTTATGAAGGACCCGATGGAACAGTGGAGACGCGAGATACAGAATCTTCGATCACGCTGCGGTTTTTGTGATGCCAGAATGGACAGTTGGCACGAACGAATTGAGCACCTTGCAGATCACTTCAAGCAAGGAAGGTCGATGGCGGATTGGAAGGGGAGTTGGGGGTTTGAGGATAATACGCTCGAGATGGTCGAGAATTCCATGCCCCCATGTATGTTTCTGCTTCTACCTCGACCATTGTTTTTCCCCACATCTATTTTTTGCCATCATCTAACTCTATGCATAGATCTTATACATTACGAACGAAACTCGCCGTGGCCTTTCACCACCCAGCAAGGGCCAGTCGAAACGCCAGTCAATGCGTTCGAGTTAATAAAGCTCGAGCTTGAATACTGGATGAGCCATACAAACGCCGGAAAGAGCACGCCTTCTACATCGGAACTACAATACGAGAGTTGCTGTATCATCCTTGGCTCCGAGTTACTATCCAACCAGTCTGAAGTGCCGGAACAGTCCTGGCTGCGAGACCTATTCATGTCTTCACAGGATTTGGTGAAAAGAGCTCTGTTGCGCCCTGCAAAGGCGTCATTAAAGACGCGAATAACACAGCTCAAGATACATGGAAAGCAGAGCATCTTTGAACAATGTAGCGCTGAAGCACGACTTGTCGAATTTGTCGGCTTATCAAGAGCGACAGGTTCACCGTGTAACGATGCCGACCTCCAATTAGAGGCCAGTAGGATCATCTCCTCTATGGAAGCAGCATCATCAAAACCATCGGTAACTTTTGTGCACTTTTTGAAGGAACTTGTTTTTGCATCAACGAACTGGCTCTCAGCTTTTCGCGCCCGAACAGGCCTCGATCTAGACTGGACATACAACGTGCCAGATTTGGCCGAAGCGTCCCAGCCTCCCGAGCCCACTCTACAGAGCAACGAAGCGCCTCAGACACCTTCTGGAAATGAGCATACTTGCTTTAATACACAGAATGTCCCAATCGGGACGACCGTGACAGTGGAAAGCAGTGCTCCCGTTTTCCAAGATGATGGCAATTGCTACAGGCGCCTTACCCGAGAGCTCTCACGTTACGTGTCTAGCGTGTTATCGCCACGGAACCCGGCCAAACACGTGCCATCGGATGAAGAGCTTCAGAACCAGGCAAGATGGATCATGTTTGAGGAGTAAGCATTTAATTAACTTGTGTTCGGATGGGGTTCTTGGATACTGACTTACCTTCTAGTGACGACCCATGGAACCAAACCCCCGCTGATAATCCGAATTGGCTACAAGACTTCAAACGTACGATCGGGTTAGTTGGCACAAACTTGTAATTTAGGCGTGAACCCGCAGAATGGCCTCGCGTAAGAAAGTGCTCCTTGAGCGAGGAACAGGATAATAGGACAGCTCCAATTTATACAAGATGCCGGTGCCGTAGGTGGTAGTTGATATGAAGGGTGCACCTGTTAGCGCATACAAAGACTACTCAATGCAATCGTTAACATAAAAAGTCTTCGTACTGGGATATACCTCAAAACAAGCCACAATCAGTTCTTCTCAATTTGCCGATCAGTATTCCTACAGTTACCTATGGACAATAGCGGGTTAAGATTAGCCAAGGCGCAGTTTACACGTCTTTTGTGGGGCAGGACGGCCAGTAGGACACGCCCATTGTACTGTGAGGGTCCACTACGCCCTTCTGTGCTCTGCGAGTTTACAGCGCCTAGAGTTAGCTTGGGCGCACAATGAGTCAGTTTCCAGCTCTAGCAACGCATTCTCGAGTGGAACAGGTTGCGACAACTTATAAAACATGAACAGTCATGGCAGTCAACAAGTAACCCGGCAAGATAACCTCTTTTCTATATACCAAGATTCAATTCATCACAACCATCACTCAGTACATGTCAACAACTATGAGAGTGGGCTTTTTGGGCTTGGGGATGATGGGTACGCCCATGGCCCTCAATCTTTGTCGACAATTCCCCGTCGCGGTGTGGAATCGAAATAACGCCAAATGCACATCCCTCATTGAGGCTGGCGCCAAAGCCGCCAATACTCCTTCTGGCGTGGTCGAACAATCCGATATTACCTTCATCATGCTCTTTGACGACCACGCAATCCAGTCAATGATCAACCAAGATAATGATAACTTCTGGAAAGCTCTCCGTGGTAAAACACTCGTCAACACCAGCTCAGTGTCGGTCGAGTTCAGCCATAAGCTTGCAGAGCAAGTTCGAAACGCGGGCGGGAAGTTTGTCGAGATGCCTGTAAGTGGCAGTAAGGTTCCTGCTGAGCAAGGGCAGCTTGTGGGCATGATGGCCGGTGATTCAGAAGTTGCCGAGCAGGTCAGACCTGTTGTCAAGCCTATTACTGCCGCCGCTATTTATTGTGGCCCTATTGGTTCTGGCTTAAAGGCCAAATATGCCATCAACTTGTTCCTGGTCTCTGTCACAGCAGGTCTCGCAGAATCTGTGAATCTTGCCCGAGCTCAGGGCGTAGATCTAGAGGCTTTCGGGCAAGTTATCAACAGCTGTCCTTTGGCATCGGCGTATTCCAAAGTTAAAATCGCCAAAATACTCCAGGAGGATTGGGCGCCCCAAGCTGCCATCAAGGACTGTTATAACAGTACTGAGCTAATCAAGTCGGCTGCACAAGGCGTACAGGTCGATACTCCGCTTATCAAAGTCTGTAATTCTCTCTACAGAGAAGCTCACGAGAATGGGTGGGGGGAAGAGGATATGATGGCCATCTATAAACTGTTCGCACCCAAATGACCGAACTAAATAGACAATAAAAGATCCAAGATTCCAGGAGTTAGCAACTCGTAGAGAACTCTGGCCTATAATAAACCTGAAATGTGCTGCCCTTCCTATCCCTTTTTCTGCCAAGTCCATGTCTTTTGGCTTGTCATCCACAGTTCTTTAGGAGCTTCAACGTTTTTTCTGAATCTGCCTCCAGCTCTACAGTTCAAAATGACATGTCATGGTGCAAAATTCACTAGAGAAAAAGAATAGAAGGGGACGCATGAATGATATCGCAATTACGCCTGACCAGTCCTACCATCATTCGAAATTTAGCTGTATATACATAGAAGGGCTAAGTAATTGGTGTGAGGAGCTTCAATAAAATACATTAAAGCCCTACATCCACTGCAACAATACACAAAAGAGTACTTTACCCTCAAATGTGGGAAGGGGTTCTCAGTCAATTCGATGGATGTCGTGTTTAACATTGTTAACGCACGCAAGAAGCTGTCTCTAGCAGACGCCTAACGCTACCTGGTCTATTCAATGATATAGCTCCATTCATGTGGCTCGTCGCCATATTGAATTGCCTCCATCCACTCCTTCATCTTCATCGCGATTTCTCCTGACTCCTCATCCTCCGCCAAACCACAGCTCAACTCCTTGCCTCTCCAAGAGATAGTTCGAATCGGACTGACAATAGCCGCGGTCCCAGCGCCGAAAGCTTCAATAAATCTTCCCTCCAGAGATGCCTCTTCCAGTTCCTTCATGGTATACTTTCTTTCAGATACCTTCCAACCTTCGGGCACAAGTCTCTTACGAGCCAGGGCTAGAACAGAATCTCTCGTCACGCCCTCCAAGATTGTGCCGTCTAAGGGCGCTGTGACGAGCTCTTTCTCACCACTCTTGGAACGGATAGCAGCGAACATGTTCATGGTGCCAACCTCTGTCACATATTCCTCTTCACCAAAAAGCCAAAGATTTTGCTGATGGCCGCGGCTAGCAGCACCTGCTTGAGGTACGACACATGGGGCATAGTTTGCTCCAAGCTTCTTATCGCCGACACCGCCTGGCCAAGCACGAACAGCATAGTTGGTCGCCTCGAGAGAAATGGCCTTGAACCCTGTCGGATAGTAGGGGCCAACTGGTGACGCAATGACGAACACCATGGCAGAGTTTGGAGGACTGATGCCAAGAGTTGCCTGGGTGCCAATCATGGTAGGGCGCAAATAGAGGGAATAGCCTCTCTCATCAGGAATAAAGCGCTGATCTAACTTGACCAACTTTGCAATGAGATCAATAAGAGCTTCAGGCTGGAAAGTAGGAAGAGAGATACGGCTTGCGGACTTGTTGAAGCGGGCCATATTCTTATCCGGCCGAAACAGCCTGAGCTTACCATCCTTGCCTTTGTATGCCTTCATGCCTTCGAAACATTCGAAGGCGTAATGGAAAACACAGGTGGCTGGGCTAAGCGATAGATTCTGGTATGGAACGATACGAGGAGTTTCCCAGCCATCTTCGGTGTTCCACTCGATCGAGAGCATATGGTCTATCAAATTGTCATTATAGGATTCTTGCAAATTGCCAGAATATGCGAACCTGTAAAGTTTCTTCCAAACACGAGTTCATTTAGAGGTTTGAGAGTACCCGGACTGTTTGTCTGCTCGATAGAGAGTTTAGACACGTCGATTTCAGCGCCCTCACCATTAGTGGGCTGGTTCGTCTTGATACCGTTCATGGTTGAATGTGCTTGTACGTTTAGGCTGTTCGACTGAGTGTTGTTGTGATGATATAAGTAGTAGAATTAGAGAGCATTGACATGCTTCGAACAGGAATTAAATATCCATCATGAGGAAACAATTTGCAACATGGTCTACTGGACGGCTAGTTTATTGTTACTACTCATTTCTAATCAGTTGGGCCTTGTAACGCTGAGCAACAAATTGCTCCCTGTGCTAGCTTGTCCTAGGACGATGATATCCGCTCATCCAACAATGCATGCATGACTCAGTCTTGTTAGGTAATGTTTTTTGAGTCAATCGCAAAGACCCCTTGCAAAACAAAGACGATATCGCCACGCGCCTTGCCATTACACGCTTGGTGGGGCCACAGACAACAAGGCTCAGTGGAGTCGTGACCTTGGAGCCAGGCTGCTTTCTTTTTTCTTGCGGTCTTAGTGATTGATGTCGCTCCGGTCGGAACTCGGCTTCAAAAATGTCAAGAACTGCCATCTCACGTATCTCTGCTTTGACGTTTTTACGAGTAGCCGAGGTATATTTTATAGTGCGCCGTGCGAGATAACGAAAAACTTCAGGGCTAGCAAGAATAAAAACAACATTGAATTAATTTATCCCCCCAAGATTCAGTGCTCCCTCAATTGTCACAAGTTCTGCCCTTTTTTTCCTTGAAGCTCGTGTTGCCCATACCTAACCCACGATCTATCCCCATTTATCCGTCTCGCTTACGACTTGAAGCCATGATTAGCCCCCGAGACATTGAGGGTACGGAAAAACGTCCTTCTTATGCCTCCCACATAGCAAAAACATATGAGGACGGTATCTTCAACAACAAGCTACCCATCGTGACGACGGATCCAAATCTCTTGGAGGATCAGGCACGCCGGGCCATGGGCAACAAACCTTTTGGATATATCTATGGGGGCGCTGGCCAAATGTCATCTGTAGATGCTAATCGCCTCGCTTTTGACCAGTGGAGGATCATTCCGCGTGTCCTCAAGCCAAGTTCCCCTAGACAGCTTAGTGTGGAACTCTTTGGCTCTACCTATGGTAAAACTCTCCCGTGTTCACATCGTCCGATTTGATATCAAATTGAAGCAGTCGTAACTGATCAACGGTCCAGACTCACCATTACTGATGGCCCCAGTGGGAGTTCAAGGTACTTTCCATCCTTCTGGAGAAAAAGGCCTTTCTGCCGCTTGTTCCGAGCTCGGCATCCCTTATTGCCTCAGCACAGCTGCAACGTCTAGTATTGAGGACGTGGCAGCAGCTTGTGGCTCGCACCCTCATTGGTACCAGCTCTACTGGCCAAAAGATGACGACATCACGGTTTCACTCCTTAATCGCGCCAAGGCCACAGGCTACCGTGTTCTCATTGTCACGCTCGACACGGTCAGCGTTGCTTGGCGTCCTCAAGACCTAGATATTGCTAACCTACCATTTCTCGAGGGGGTTGGTAATGCCGTTGGCTTTAGCGATCCCGTATTTCGATCCAAATTTGCCGACAAATACAATGGGGATACACCTGAAAGCAACCCACTCGATGCATCTCGTCATTGGGTTAGTCAAGTCTTTAGTGGTCATCACCACAGCTGGGAAGATCTTGCACTGTTGCGTAAGCATTGGGATGGGCCGATTGTGCTGAAAGGCGTGTTGAGCGTAGATGATGCCAAGCTTGCGCTCAAACATGGCATGCACGGTATCGTCGTGAGTAATCACGGTGGCAGACAGCTCGACGGCTCTGTTACATCACTTGAAATGCTGCCGGAGATAGTGGATGCCGTGGGCGACGACCTGACCGTCATGTTTGACTCGGGCATCCGAACAGGGTCAGACATCGTCAAAGCGCTCGCTTTAGGTGCAAAGGGAGTCTTTGTCGGTCGTCCAGCTTTGTACGGTTTTGGCATTGCTGGTAAGGAAGGAGCCAAGTCAGTCATGGCTGGGTTATTGGCCGATCTCGATCAGGCAACGGGCATATCCGGATTTGCCAATATTAGCGAGTTGCAACGATCTATCATGAGAAAAGTGTAGTAGAGGTGGGGACAACAACCCTGGGACTCTTGACAGAGACAGAATTCTCATCATTCTAACATTTTAAAAAAAAGACTTGACAATCTACTCTAGCAATTCGTAACCATGATCATGTTTAGATTTACCACTCGCTGTTTTCTTCTTTTTGTCACTATTGCATAAATGACAGACACTCTCTGAGGCAAGTCAAGTCAAAAATCCAGGTTTTCATAATTATGAATGTTTGTATCCTGTAATCTGTATACAACTCCACATTGTTGTACCTGCGCTTGTCGTGTTGAGCAGTTGTACCCTATGGCAATAATAATGGCACAATGAAGGGTCTTGTTGTACCTAACATGGTCCTACGTGCTGTGGAATGCCGAATAGCCTCCCTACCCTAGACACGAAATCTCGACCGATTAGGCTTTGGCACTTGACCCATGTCGTCAATGGCCGCTCACCTCCCTGACCCACTCACCCCGTGTAGCCTGCTCCCTACGGCTTCGTGGCTGATCAAATTATTCAAGGGAGTGAAACAACTGTATCCATGACGCATGCTCTTATCTGTACAGTATGAGAATATTACTACCTCGGCTATTCATCGACAGCACCTTTCTCCATAATTTCATATTGTTCTCCAGTCAGGGTGGCGCAGATCACGGACACATGCATGGGGTTGAGAGAGAGCATCCCGCTTGCTCCACATGTACTCCCGCGCGTACTCCTAACCTTTGTCTAACCAATAAAATCATCATGAAAATCCCCAGATCTTTCTCTACCTTTCCCCAGCTTGCAAGGTCACTGGCAGGGCCACTCCCCGCTTCCCCAGAGTTTGTCTCCAGCTGCCATCTTTTGATCTCCTACATCTCATTCCCTGCATCCAGCCCAACGAGTTCTTCCATATGCTGCTGAAAGCGTCTCTCACCTTACCGCAATGGAGTCCACTAGCAACAAAACTATTGCACATATCTACAAACCTCGAGGATCAGCTAGACCTCGTAAACGGGCACCTAAAGCTTGCCTGTCTTGCCGTGCACGAAAGGTTCGCTGTGACGTGACCCAGAGAGGCCGGCCATGTATGAATTGCTATCTCGATAGTGAAACTTGCATCGTCACGGAAAGGGCAACAAAAAAGTAAGTTACTTTCAATACTGGACGGCTTGGCTCGCTTGGATTGCTAATGACTTACCTTTCCTGTAGTTATACAGCTTCACGCGATTGTCGAGGAAAGTTCGCGGCGTCCCATCCTCCATACGTTGCATCGAAGGCCGCGTTACATTTGGCGAACTCGAATAATACCGTTGAGACGGAACCAAAGCGGCCTCGCTCGACACCAGAAGCTGTGTCTGGTCCCTGCGGATCTCCTGCGCGTGAAAAAGAGAAAGTCGACCATCATAATATCTCTCAAGACATGATACCAGGCCTCTCTTCAAGAGAAGATTCTTGTGATATTACAGACGATGGGTTCGATCAAGGTATGCGTCGCTTAGTCTATAGAATGCCCTTTACTCTCGCTAATACTGCCATTATTAAAGGCTCACAGAACCGTCCCTCGAGTCCTAGCCTTCTCGAACTCTTGGAGAGCCACCACCCGTCGAGACTTTGCAGCCACAACTATGTCAAGGAGCCACCTCAAAATAACTCCGATGTCGTCTATTGCCATTACACATTTCTCGTTGTATCCAATATCAAAAACATTCCCCATCAAGACATCAATTTTCTCGAACTTGAAGGGTGTTTTCGAGTTCCTATACGTTCCGTACTTGACCAGTTCGTCGTGCAGTACTTTCTTCACGTCCATCCGATAATGCCTTTACTAAATGAAGGTGATTTCTGGGATGTCTACGATTCTCCAAACGACATATATCCACAGCATATCTCGCTATTACTGTTCCAGGCCATGCTGTTTGCATCTTGTACCTTCATACCCGAATCTGCCATGTGTTCGCTTGGATTCCCCAACACACGCACCATGAAATCGACGTTGCTCCGTCGCACAAAGTTGCTATACGACTTCCAGACTGAAACCTGCCCCCTTGTCATCTCACAGGCTACACTCCTTCTTACACTATCGTCTTTATCATCTTCAACGGCACCAGATATACCCTGGCTGAGTCTTGCCATACAATATGCACAGAAAGCCGAGGCGCATCGCTTCCCTGCCCTGAGTGACCACTCAGAGAAAGAGCTGCAGGCCCGAAAACGGGTTTGGTGGTGTTGCATTATTCAAGATCGCTCCATCGGACTTCTTCTCCGACGTCCTCTTCACATAACAAACGAAAGCTTCGATTTCGGTATCGATCCTCTCAATGATGCCGACCTGGATGATGAGACAGATCGCTCTAAAGTCTATGATGGCACGACCAAGAAACGTCTTGCTCAGGTTTTTGCCCGTTGGGTCAGGCTCTGTATCGTTCTGACGGATATTGTCCTACTCGCGTTTCCTCCCAACAATCGGCAGTGCCCCAAGGCTGCCCAAGGCCATGCTATTACCTTTCATGACTGCAAGGCTGCGCTACGACGCTGGTATACCATTACGACTCCAAGATTACCAAAGCTGCCTAAGGACCAGCCACTGACACCACCCTCAGAAAACAGCCACGAGGGTGGCATGTATCATCCCTCAGTAACGCTTTATACCGAATTGATGTATATGTATTATTACATGGCTCGAGTTACTATTTGCCACTGCGAGATGTTCCGCTTTGCCGCGCATGAAGGATTCCACTGGAACATTTCGCCATCTCGAGATGCTCCTTTTGTCCTCAAAGGCCGCGATGAACTCCAAGACGCCATCTCAGCAATATCGGATTGTCACAAAGTTCTTGTACGTCTTCGGCTTACCCGGTGGCTGCCAATTCCAGCTTTGTGCTGCATTATGCTACCTCTTGTTCTAAGCATTCTTGATCTCGGGTCATCTCTGCCAAGCAACAGTCGCCTAGATCGAGCCCCAAACACCAAACAGCAACGCGCAAATATCCTAGTTCAAGTCATGGAGACCTACTGGCCACAATGCGATGGCGTTGATTGGGCTGTTGAGGTTGTGCGCAATGCTGTTAGCAGTGCTCGAACTTGGAGCAAGGACTCGTTCCCCAAATGGGCCGATGTTATCAATCTCCAGCCTCAATTGTATCTTCGATTGGCATTAGCCATAGATCTAAGCCTGAGTAAAGGAAGCCTACCAACAGATCAAGACTTTCCTGGCTACCTGATGGAATCAGTTTCCAGCCTTTTTGGCCCATCTGGAACTCTCTTTATTGACAACTGCGCCGACGGGAATGCGAATCATCCACTAGAGAGTGAGGAGACATTTCCTGGCGTTGATTCTCACTTGAGTACCCCGTCTGACTCTTCTTCTACAAACCCAATCTACTATCCTTTCGGAATAGATGAGGCTTTTATCGGTAACTTGGAAGAGCAAATTCACTCCTGCTCCGCTAATCACTTTCCGGATAATGGCCTGGCCCAGTTCATGGATGTAGGAATGAGAACTGATGTATTGTCACACGAATCGCAAGCTCAAAGTAGCCCTGGGGCGTGTGACGACTCATCGCTAGACGGCGAATCTTTTGATGGTTTTTAGGGTTAGGGTTAGGATAGGGTTAGTATTAACTATCTAAGCTATCTTTGCCCTGGTGTTTTTCTCTAACTAAGAT
>JAHARR010000234.1:0-23816 GCA_019191175.1 Fusarium veterinarium
AGCACGTCCTGTGCTCCAGTAGGAGACTTTTCGGGGCCTTTGGCCCCCCGGACGAAAAATATACATAACATAACATATGCCCTGACCTGGCATAACAAGTACCGGGTTGACCTCTTATTTGCTTTTTCCCCATCAGCCCATCCAATTATGTATTGAGTCTCGAAATTAAGCTCGCCCCTTTACTAGGTATGTTGAAGAATATGCGTCGGTGCGACGCGTAGAGGGGAATCAAAAGGGAAGATGACCAAAACACCACCGGAAGCAGAGGGAGAGAGAAAGTTTTGACGAACCTACTATTCCGGGAGCGTGCAGTTTGTTCTGCCATATCCTCTCGAGATCCTTCGCGCCCTGAGATCATGCCGCCTCCATCGGTTTCGGTCGAGTCCAAGAAGCAGAAAGAACGGGATCGTGGTAGAAAACGGCGCCAACAGTTGCGTCGGCAGGGTCAAGCGTGACAACTCCGAGAAGTTGACAGCCATGAAACCATCCGGCTAGTGAGCCAGGTCCATGACGTGGAGGATGATGTTACCAGTCGTGAGTTGGACTTACCAATCCAAGATATCTCTTCCTACTCTCAAACTCATGGTCCCGCATCTTGTTAGATCGTCCACACGAGCACTCCCATCGAGGCCATCCTACCACCTGGTCGACCAGTATTCAGCACCTCCTACCAGAGACCTCTACTTTTCGAGATTTCTCCGTCAGCAACTATACTCCTCCACGATTTTGTTCCCCTACAGCTGTGTCATCGGGCCCTCCAGTGACGCGTTCTCCGAGAGATATAAGACGAACGAGCGGTGCGTTTGAAGCCGTCACTGATTCAACGAGTGCGGGAGAACCGTTGATGCAAGGGTCATCCGAGACTGCAGCTACCGCCGTGTCCGGTCTTTCGGATGCAGCCGAAGAGGTGCAAGCAACAGCGGGTCGTCCACGAAGAGACCCAGCCTTGCCGGAACGTGAACTCACACGACTCCGTGTCCGAGCCTATCGAGCCCGTCAACATCCGTCCAGGATTCTACAGACTGCCCAACCCCAGGATAATACCCTTTTTTCAAACCGGATTGATCCAGAAAACCAGTGTTCTGCTCAGGGTAATCCATGTTCTCCACAGAACGAGCCGACTTTGCCTGTTCGTTTCCATCAAGGTGACGACGCACAACAGGCAACAAGTGACTGGAGACGAATTAATTCGAGCCCTCCGGCCTCTTCGAGGACCTCAGCCTCGGACTTTGCTCTCGCTCCGCTTGATATTGATGACCACTACCCCATAGCGGACGATCATTACCGTTCGCTTTCACCCGACCGCTCGATAAGGGAGAACCCAACATTCCCAGCCGCCGACCGAATACAGGTGGGCCTTCCATACCTTAATAGCTTTATTGAGGCTCTTCAGGCTCAGGAGACACGGAGTGGCCTTGACTTTCTTGAGTCGCAAACCACGACCTATGATCGTATCTTCAAAACATTGTTTACTACCGAGTGTCACTGTAAGTCTGTTCGTCCACCGCATCGTGTGTGTTTAATCCCATCATCTGATAGGAGGCTTCCTCAGGTTCAGGTTCGCATGAGACTCATGATCATGCACGGTCTCATAGCCTTCAAGAAAGGACGCGGTTCCTCCAAAATTCATTGCCACCGCTCACGACTGTCTTCGACGAGCGCTTTGCCCATAAAGCCATTAAATACCTTCACCAATGGAAGGAATTTCTTTCCGATGAACCTGCTGAGCCTTTATCTTTCCACAAAACCGAAGCTACTCTGGAGCGTGGTCCAGCCCATGTCGAACGGCGGTGGGACGTCGATAGTATTTGGTTCGGGCCCAAGAGCCTGCAGGCTGTCCGCAAACCCGGCATTTTCCGCTTATCTTTTATGCCGCCGTTTAAACGCAATCTGTCCACGGATCAGGTAATCCGGCCGCACGGCCTCGATCTTGCCACTACTCGACATATTCTATTTGGATCAGTGAACACATCAGGGATTCGCTTTGACGTATTTCTATTCTTCCCCGAGGCCTCCAAAGCGTCTTCATCACGCAACGGTTTGTCACTGGATCGCCAGAAGGACCTCTACGACAGTATAATCATCCCGGCGGCGTTTAGTAGCATCTCTGATCCTCTTCGCCAAGAACTTCCTAGGTCGTTTGATATTGCCTACGCAAAGTCTCGTTCCTTTCAGGAGCGGCCCGAGATGGGTCGATGGAGAGCAGGAGATGATAGTAGGGCTTGCCACTTACAATACACGCTGCCGACCGACGATCTCGCGCCTTTTTGGAGTTCCATCGTTCAGAAGGCCGATTCTTTTCTTGTCCAGACCAAGAGTGGAGAAAGTGTTGCATACTTCAAGAATCCGCGGTTGCTCTTCCAGTCCCATGATCTCAAGAACATCTTTGCAACACCAAGCCTTCACGAAACCATGACGCTTGTCCACGACACTATCCTTAGCGGCATGGACCCTGAGCAGCTGGACCTGCACTCTTGCTGGCTCGATATCGGGACGCGTGACTATGTCCTTGACCAAAATCGCGGCAGCGACAATAGGGTTGAGCCTTTTACGCTGCTATGGAAAAGTGATTGCCATCAACACCTACATCAGAGACTTTCTACAATTGCCCCTGCAACGCCTCTTGCAGCAAGCCACTTCCGCTCGTTTCTCCTTCGAGATATCGGAACGTACCACTCTCGAATCAAGGCGACGGGAGCCGTCACCCCAGGCTGCCCCAGGAGTCGTGAGCCTGCCGTTATCCGTGCCAAGGCATATAACTGCAATAAAGAACTCTTCTCGGTCATGTACAGTAACTATCGTCTCTTCGGGTCTGGATACCTTCCTTTACTAGCGCTCGATGACGAGATGATCGACGATCTCTCTTCTTCCAGCCAGAGTCGCGAACGGGGCACCAGAACGCAGCTGTCCCGTGCCGCAATTCTGAAGGCCTGGAATGCGAATAAGCGACATCTGAGGTCTGTATCAGATCCAAAGATGCTGTCAAATTATGGAGTTCGAAAAGAGGTCACCTTGCGCTTCGACATCATACTGATGATGTGGTCCAATGGCTATTTCCAGGCTACTCGTGAAAGCCACACCGGGCCACTCAACCGGATAGCTCCTCTTGTAGGGGAACTCGGTCTTCATCATTTGCCCTTCTGGACGATCCCCACGAAGGAAATAAACGCAATTCTATTTACGCAGGCCGCTCGCTTTGTTCTTCCGCTGGACCACTTATTTTTCCGAGCCAGCACCGGCTTCGCTGAGCAACCATCACAGTCCAACGTAGCAGAGCGTTACGTCCAGAGTATCCTCGGCTTTTACACGGCTCAGATGCTTTGCCGACTCTTGGTCCACAGCTTCATTGGCGAGAAAATGCTGCATTACGACCAGTGGATCTGGCTTTCGCGCTGGACGGTTCTCAACAGGCCCTCTCGCCGTCGCGAGGAGCTACTTGAACGGCAGGGTCTGGGACTAGAAGATACTATAGTGACTTCTGGGATGTTATGGATCCCTTCCGCCAAGATGGACTGGCAGCGTGGCCATCTCGCACTCGATGTACTCGTTAGTTTGTACATTCCGCGCAACCCTTTGCATCCTCGACTTGCCTCGCAGGTTAATGTTCAAACCCTGACTGTGTCTAAAATCACGGTTGATATGTTTTTTCAGCAATGGCTGAAAGAGGCACGGGTAGCATTCGAAAGTAATCAGCACCAGGAGGCAGAGGAACTCGTGGAACGGGCATTCTCTCTCGCAGTTGAAGAAATTGCAAGAGCGTATCATCAACATATTCTGTTAAAGTTGCAATCATACTGGGAACGAGATCGTTTACGAATTGGCCAAGACAAAGTGCCCCCCCTTATTCAGCCGAAGGCTGACTTTACATCAGTTCTTAAGTTTTCCCGAATAATGAGGGTTTGGTGCAGACAGGGATAAATAAGTTTCTCGGAATCTGATTGGTCCAGATTTTGTATGGCCAGTCGCAAAACAACGCGCAACTGGCTGATGGCACCAAAAGAGTGGGGCTAATGGGTGCTGGCCCCTGAAAGGTTCACGCGGAGTGCCGGCAGCTTGCGTCCGTTTGGAATTGTTTGTTTACTCAGTACTGTACCAGTACCACGCGTTCAATTCATCTCCCCAATTCGACAGGTCTCGATATGGCCTCGTTGATTGAGTAATGGATTTCGGTCTCAACCCCGAAGAGAGCTCTACTGATTTACTCTTCGTTGTTTGTGCTCGTTGTGGGGAGGAGAGACCAAGAGTGCCTTTACAGCAAAGAGGCAGTCTGCTGGGCAAACTAAGCAATGCATAGACTGCCGTAACCAGCGCGTTTCCCATGTAAGCTCTGCCTTCCTCGTCTATAAGACTCTTAACCCTCACCAAATGAAGCATTCTAGATCCAAAGTCGTGCTCCAGACGCTGCGGAACATTGCACTTCGTCCATCCTCACCTGGCAGACCTGCCACGAAGAGAACCGACGGAGATGCTGGCCTATCGCCTCCCAACGAGAGATCCGGAACCCAGCCTACATCGCCAGAGAAGCTGCGGCAACTTCATACAGCTAGGAGTTTATTCGGAGAGCCAATTAGCCAGCCGCAGGTGGTGCTGGGGACGCCAATCCCACCAACCCAACAAAGCTTGCGCAACTTCCGGACTCTTGCTCCCTCACCGACCGTACAGCCAACGACCAATCAAATCGCGTCACATTCTGATCCATCTACTGTACCAAGCAGCACAACTGATGCTGAGTACTGATACTTGGCTTCTAGGTTCCATAAGGGCGGGAAAGACTCACAAGATGATGCCTCCAAGGCCGAGGCGAAGGCAAGGCAGGTGGCTATACAGCGCGACCATCGTTCACGGCGCCGTGCGGGGGAGACTGTCTCCCTGACTCCCTCGATATCCCAACTGGGCGTCTCTGCAGTTACTGATGAGCCTGGAGGAGGTATCCCTGGCCGTGATCGTCGTCGTTGTGCAGGCTAACCACTGGATTAGCCGATCGCCTCGGCCGGCCAGTCGTCCAGATCAAGGTTAATAACGTCGGCCCTGGTGCGGCTGCTGCCCCCGATGATAAGGCGGGCAACCTTGCGAAGCAGATTCTCATATGCATTGGCGCCCGTCTGATGCCGACATCCAACCTTTGGCAGCCAGTTGGCTCTGCAACGGCGCTCGCGGTACTGTTTACGACATCGGCTGGGCGCCCGGGGCTGACCCCATCCAAGACTCTCCCTGTGTTATCATGATGGAGTTTGACAAATACAACGGACCGGTGTTCCTGACCACCCCCGATGGCAAGAAGATTGTCCCGATTCTCTCAGTTGAGAGGGACTTCCTCATCGGAGCCACTTTCTGCGCTCGCACGCAGTTTCCCCTGATCGTATGCTACGCCATTACCGTGCACAAGTCACAAAGCATCACAGAAGATATGATCGTTACGGATCTCTCCTGCCAGGACTTTCAGACTGGTTTAAGCTACGTGGCTGTCTCTCGCGTGGAAACGCTCGAGGGCCTGATGTTGGAGGCTCCATTTGATCGTAATCACCTGGTCTACGGGTCTCCCCCGGATGGCATGAAGATGAAGATGAGGGATCAGGAGCTTAGGAAACGACAGGTGCTCACACAGAATCCGTACATGTCACATAATACCAAGAATTACCATGGCAATAGATCAGTACGTAGATAATGCAGTAGTAGTAATATCTTCCGGCCCGCGGACACACAGCCTTCGGCTGAGGCTACCCCATGCGCCCCATCGCCGCTCCAATGTGCATGGGGTGACGTAGTATTTTACTTGAGTAACAGTAGGGAGGCAATCATTGCCAGATAAGTTATCCATTTCAAACGCCAAAGTGAACGTAGGGGGCCCAGAGCGGTGACCTCATCTTCGAGTTATTGTCCAATACAGCCCCCCGTGGCCTCGCGCGCCCCACGCCTTCCTTGTTAAGCCACTGATCACGGAGTGCCCTCGTAGCGCAGTGTAGTCCGCGGCTTACACTCTGATCCGTTATTCCCTCTACCCTCCGAGACTCTGCCCGCAGGAATTCGTATGTCTTCTTGGCCATGTCTACACTCAAGCCATCATCGACGGTCCACAGCGTGCCTATCACATGGCGGAATCCCGCCAACTGACACGCATTGGCAAGGTGGATGCTTTCATCCACGGAAGTGTCGTCTAAAACCTCGCTGGTTCCGCATGCTGAGAGGTAGGCGAGAAACGGAGGATTCGACGTCAGTTTGGCATCCAAGAGACTTGCAACGGTGAATGGTTCCTGTTTCCAATCCTCGAGAAGCAACTGGCTCTCCAGCGGTTGACTCGGGTGCGTAACGCCATGACCGGCAAAGTGGAAGATTGCGCAGGACTTCAAGGCAGAGAGGAGGATGTCCTTGCAAGCCTTCACCTTTATCTCGGGAAATTTCATTAACTCGCAAATACGGCCCACAGCTTCGACTTCGTCCCCCGCATGTTCGAGCCGGGTCCGGCACATCTGTTGCTGCCCGCTGTGAAATCTCTGTGTGCCGCAAAGGGCATGACTTTGAACTCATTCTATGACCTGTTGCGTGGCATTTGCTGCATGTTGGCTGCGCTCTGGGTTGTATAGCTGCCTCAACTACCTCGAACGCACTAGGCTCCCGCCGAATGCTCGACTGTGGCTTGGCTGAATTATTAGCTACTCGATCAATGTGCTGACGAGGCTCAAGCAGCAGCTGAGGACTCCCGGGGCGACTAAGATGCCAGTGTCTATGGAAGTGCTCCAGACGAAGGGGCTGATCCTGCTCTTGTAGGGTCTTGAGCATATGGACACAAGGGAGACCGTGAGATCTAGAGAATGCGCCGGTACAAGCAGGTAGGTCTTCTTTCAAGAGCAGTTTCCGCTGCTCTTCGACCTTGCGTAAAGCCTCGTGAGATACCCAGCCATGTACAGCACTATAGAGAACTCCAGAGAGCTCAATCGGCACACGTGATTGCTGTTTGGCTTGGTTGTATCGTAGCTCAGCTAGTTGATTGAGCAATGCATGTTTCACGGCCCTCCAAGCCTCGAAAAGGTCTAGTGTAGATTTCTTCAGGTGGCTCTTCAGGAGAGCGTGGATACCTTCGACCCGCGAGGTTACTACGTTGCCAAAATGAGGGTATTGGTCCACCCAAGCCTTAACGAGCTTTTCCTTGTAGAGATCAAGCCAGTTGGCCTTGATATACCCAACTTCTTCCAAATATTGCGGCAGGTAGCGCTCTTCCAACCCCTTGACGCGCTGATCGAAGGTCTCCTCGTCTGCTGATCTTACAATTGAATGCCAGCAATTGAAAAACTCGTTCCAATCGTTGAGACTCTCGCGGCGAGCCTCCAGCCCCTGGTCATGGCGTGTAAAGGTCGGCTGGCAGTAGCGGAGGACTGCCTTGTTAGCATGCCAGAGGCATAAAAGCGAAATTGCAGTAGGAAAGCAGCGAGCGACAGCATTCATACAAGCGAGGCACCGATCCGTGAGGATGACAGACGGGAGGGCTGCTCCGCAAAGCTCGTACATTGATCGAAGTCGGTCCAAAGCCCAGGTATAGTCCTCCTCGCTCTCGCCACTCAAGAATGCAAAGGCGATACAGAAAGATCGCTGGCAGGCATCCACCCCAATGATATCGAGGAGCGGCATTCCATATTTATTCGTCTTGTACGTGCAATCCAAGAAGAGCAGGTCTGGATAAGCCTTCAGGTACGCCAATGACTCCGGGTGGGCGAATAATACTGCTGTAACTCGGTCATGTGAATCGAGCTGCATCCGGTTCCAGAACCCTTCCTTATCCAACTGGTTGGCAAAGGCGTGTATAGTGCTTTGACCCTCACATAGCTCGCGTTTGCTGTCTGCAATGCGGTTATAGATGTCTTGCTGGGTTGCAATGGTGTTTGATTTCTGGCGGATATAAGTTCTAATATCCTTTGGCGCTACGCCGGCATTTGTGAGACCACTGATCGTCGTTTTATCATTGTCGGACAATGTGCGATGTGTTGGATGAGCAGACTGGTGCCAGGTTGGCTCATGATTATGAATGGCGAATCGGCTATCTGGACGGTGCCTTAAAGTCCACGTGGTCTTGTCAAGGCTCTGCTTTGCAAGCACAGAAAACTGGCAGCTTGTGCCTCGGGTGCTTGTCTTCCGTCTTCGTTCTATTGATGCATCTGGAGGGCGACAGGCTCGATCGCAAGTGAACGTAACCGTAAGCCTCCCGGTCTTCTCTTTGTGGGACCTTCCAGTAACAAAGGCATAGCCCCGTGGTGCTGCCCAGCTATTAATCGCCTTGAATACGGCATCTCGGGATGTGTACTCGCATTCAGGAGGGAGACAGTCATCTGGAAAACGAGCAGCCGTTCCGCTCGACCCCATTTTCCACCATGCTGTGGACGAATATCTGAAAGTAGCGTAAAGACTGTAGAGAAATTCGAAGCAGACACGCGACTTGTTCGCGTTAACCGGGCGCCGTCTAGGCGCACAGGTCCTGTGTGCTCGGGGCACAGCCCCCCCTGTCGGCAGGCTAGGGGCACAGTCCCTTGACTAAGCATTTCCATCCGTTGAATCAGGAACTGACTGAATACACCAACGCATTTAACAGAGTCGATTACTACCTTTCAAATATGATTGCTGAAATGGTGGTGGGGAGAGTTATCCAATCCAAATTTACACAGCTACGGCAACTAGAGGATACTTGACAGTTTTTGTACCAAGTGATCGTCTAACACCCATGACTTCCAACAATGATACAATCTTCTGTGCGCCCACGAGCTAAGTGCAAAGCATCTTGTTCCCTACTGTCCGCTTCGATTCTCCCCCAAATATCTTTGACTCCCCTTCTTCTATTCGCTAAAGGATCGTCTCCCATCTCCTCGGCAACCTGTGCTTCAACTCGCTCATCCTCCGCTTTACTCCAGTCCAAATACGCCATCATCTCTTCTTTCGTCCAATCTCTTGATCCTGTTGACGTGACACAGCGCTTGGACATCTGCTTGTAGTCCAAGCACCACTCGTAGCTCGGCTTGTCATACCTTAGTGGGAGTCCCATTGCCCTGCGATATTGTTGGTTTGTCTTGATGCTGCCAGCCGGCTGCGCTGCGTACCACGCGCTCCTTGCGGCGACATATCGTCCATATATGGCCTGTGGCGAATCGTACCTCGGTGGCGATGGCGATGGCGGGCCAGGCAAAGGAGATGATTTATGAACAGGGGATCCTTGCCGCCGAGAGTCGCCGCCGGTTGAGTCTTGCAGGATCCCGGTCATAGTCTCTGGCTGATCAGCGAGGGCTGTCGGTGCCGTTGTCATTGCCGATGCTTCTGTTACTGCCAGTGCCTTTGCCTCTGCTGCTACCCTTTCCAAAAGCTCTTGATGCCGCAAGGGACATGCCTTCGAATTCATTTGGTGACCAACTTCATGGCATCTACTACATTTTGA
The DNA here is from genome assembly GCA_019191175.1 of Fusarium veterinarium. Taxonomy (NCBI): domain Eukaryota; kingdom Fungi; phylum Ascomycota; class Sordariomycetes; order Hypocreales; family Nectriaceae; genus Fusarium; species Fusarium veterinarium. Next base: position 9,413 of record JAHARR010000234.1, read on the forward strand.
CGGGGCCTTCGCTCTTGCCTTTCCTATAGCCTCAGCGGCCTCAAAGGAGCTCGGTAGTCTTCTTGTGCTTGATTTTGGCAAGTTCGATACGGCGGGCCTTGCATCTATCCGAGCGCGAGGCTCAAGAAGCAATTGTTGCTGCCCTGAGCGCTTGAGGTGCCAATGCTTGTGAAAGTGGTCAAGAAGAAGAACTTTGCCTTGTTCTTGCAGGGTCTGAAGTAAGTGAGCGCAAGGCAATCCCAGTGTTCGCATAAAAACGCCAGTGCAGCGGGGCAGGGGGAAGTTTTTATCCAAAAGCCGCTTTCGTTGCTCTTCAACCTTCCTCAACGCCTCAAAAGATACCCAGCCTTGAACAGTGCTATATAGAGCTATACGAAGCTCAATTGGTTGTCGAAGTTGCTGCTGGGCTTGGTTTGACTGTAGCTGATGGACTTGGTTGGTAACAGCTCGTGTAATGGCTCCCCAAGCCTCAAATAAATCTAGTGTAGACGTATTCAAATAGCTTTTAAGCAGGCTATGAATACCTTCCACACGGGAGGTAACAACAGTACCAAAGTGGAGATGTTGATCAACCCAAGCTTTTACAAGCTTCTCCTTGTGAGGGTTTAGCCACGTTGCATGCAAATATGCAATCTCATTGGCGTAGGCGGGTAGATACCGCTGCTCAAGCTGCTGAACCCGCTGATCGAAGGTTATCTGATCAGCTGATTGACTGATCGAATGCCACTGGTTATAGAACTCCTGCCACCTAAGGAGCCCTGCCTCCATTATCTTTGGGTCCGTCCGGTATTGAATAAAGGCTGGTCGACAATAAGCAAGGACTGCCTTATTGGCATGCCAAAGGCACAGCAGAAGGACTGCAGAAGGAAAGCAGATAGCAACTGCATTTATACAAGCTAAAGCGCAGTCTGTAATAATGACAGATGGAAAGCTTGTATTGCAGATCTCATATAACGACTTCAGTCGTTCGAGAGCCCATAGGTAGTCTTGTTCCTCTTCGCCGCTGAGGAATGCAAAGGCAACGCAGAATGATCGTTGACAGGCATCAACGCCGATGATGTCCAGAAGCGGCATGCCATATCGGTTCGTCTTATATGTGCAGTCTAAAAGAAGAAGGTCGGAGTATGCTTGCAGATACGCAAGTGAGTCAGGATGAGCAAATAAAACCGCCGTAACCCTGCCTTCACTATCCACCTGCATACGATTCCAAAAGCCCTCTTGGTCTAGTTGGTTAATAAGAGCATGCATTGTATTTTCGCCAAAGCGAGATGATCGTCGAGCTTCTGCGATACTGTTCGAGATATCCTTCTGGGTTGCAATGGAATTTGAATGCTGCCGCATATAGGTCCTGATCTCCTTTGAGCTGATTCCAGCCTTTGTAAGATTGCTAATCGTTGATTTGTCGTCTTTTGAGAGCCTTCGTAGAACAGGATGGGCAGTCGGGTGGGTGCTTGGCGTATGGTTATGTACAGCATATTGATTATCCGATCGATGTCGTACAACCCAGCCAGATGCGTCCGGTAGTTCCTTTGCGATGACAGAGAATGGGCAGAGAGTACTTCGAGTGCAGGTTGCCCGAACACGGCTTCTTGAGGCGCTTGGAGGCCGACGGGCACGATCGCAAGTGAAGTATACTGTAAGCCTCCCAGACTTGCTTTTGTTGGACCTTCCAGTAACAAAGGCATAGCCTCGTGGCGATGCCCAGTCATTGATCGCTTGGAATAGATCATCTCTGGATGCATATGTATGCTCAGGAGGTAAGCAGTCTTCCGGAAATTGATCCATTGAGGTTGATTGATGACATGATGCAGAGGTCAGGATAAAGATGCTTAACCCCTGAAAATTGCTCCCTTGGAATTGCGTCAAGATGGATGCTTAGTCAGGGGACTGTGCCCCTAGCCTGCCGACAGGGGGGGCTGTGCCCCGAGCACACAGGACCTGTGCGCCTAGACGGCGCCGCCCTCCATAGACCTTGGGTGAGATGGCTAAACTTTGCTGAGCATGGAGCGCTAGCCATATTAGGAAACATAGCGGCCTACCCATGAAGTACTCTGTACACCATTTCTATAACAGGAAAATGTAACGCTTGATCCAGAGTCACCAGACCGCGGCATGTCATGGCATGTCGCAACAGCAATATCGATTCAAAAAGAACAAGACTTCTTTCTATTATGTTCTTTGGACCAGTGAAGTATATATCAAAACTGAATTTAGCCATGATAATTAGTGGTGGCCTTGAAGACCTAAGTTGCAATCGCCTACTGGAGAAATGGAAACGTGCGAGCGGCGGCTATAATCTCCTTGGTGAGACTGTACATCTGACCATAGAGGATACCTCCGCGGTGGAGTCGAGAGGTCGGAGGTGTCGGTGTAGTCATGCCGCCAGCATCTCGAAAGCATTGACTCGTGGTAGAAGTTTTGGCCGGACTTGGGAATGTTCCCATCATAGAGATGATCGAGATGGTGACGGATGCAACAACGCCGCCAAAGGTATGTCTGAGCTTCAGGCGATGGAACGCTGTCGTGCAGTGGGCAGGTCTCTTTGCTCACATCGATATACAACCGGTCACTGCATATGTGGGAGAAGTCCAGAACATGGTGTAGCTTACAGTCAAAGTTCTCCATGACCGCAAGCAGATCAGATGGGGCATCTGAGTATTTGAACAAAAGCTTGGTGCCTTTTGCCTCGACGAAAAGCTCAGGGTCGCGAAAGTCCTGCAATCCAGGTTGCCGTACCGCTGCGAGAATACGGCCCCACAGATGCTGCAAGCCCTGTGGTGGCAGGAAATAGGTCATCCGGAGTTGAGTTCGATAACTAGATGCCTCAGGCAAACGATTCTCTACTTTAGGAGCGCGACCGGTAGCTAATGCGTGACGATAACTTGCCGGCAAGTGCTGGAGTCTATCGACATTGTAGACCTGACGGACAGCGGGATAGAAGATAACATCAAACCACCGCGACAACTGCTCGTCAGTTAACCGATTGAAGTCGCGGGAGCATGGCAAATATGGAAAGAATAGGTGGAATGTGATGAAACCAGCGCCCTTCGGCCCTTGCGAAGATGAAATGCGGCACGTCTTTCAGTCGCGACGGAATCAACCGGGACCGCTCCGGATCTGGATCCACGCAATCCAAGGTCAGATGGACGTCCGTGGAAATATTCTGACCATACTGAGGAGCAGAATAAACCGAATCCTGTGGATTGCTGTTTCAGGAGAAGTCATGAAACCCAAAATGCTATCGATGTCGAATGAAATAACCGGAGGAGTCAGTCGTGAATGTTCGGCGTGGAGACAGGCCTGTTTAGGCTTGCCTTCGAACTGTCGAGGTGTATGGCCAGAGAATAACTCTTGCCATTGAGTAGGGCTCAAACTCGGTGTCTCACTACAAATTTGCGATTCGAGAAATTGCTTTTTATTAAGCGTATGAGGCACGCTACGAGGGAACAGATTTGCAATTCCATGATGGTTAGATATTTTCTCAGCTTCCATGTGCGCTGCCAGAGATTCACGGTGCTCCTGTTCGCCGCAACCATGTATTCCAACAAGATATTGCTGAACAAACTTGTGCGTGGCGTATTGCAAGTCACTCCAGGTGTTGTCGTGGGAAGATCTGCTTGCACTTTAACAAAAACCCCTGGACTCCCAGACTCTGTTTGATCTTCGCGCTCTTTGGCACTATAGGCGTCGGCTGGCTCCTCGTCGTAATAGGCTCGCCCGGTATCGATTGTGCTCAGTTCATCATCCTCCTGAATAGCGGCGATAGAAAGTCCCCTGGAAGAGATTGTATCAGGTCCAAACTCTCCAGCGTCGGCCAACGAACCATTCACTTGTCCCGTCTGCACATTCTCCTCGTGGCTACCATGCAGTACCCACCTACCGGCACACACAAAGAAAGTTTCCCCATACAAAACGCCCAATTCCACTTACACCGTATTTGATCAGAATTGAAGTTATTGGCATGGAACAACGTCTGTTGTATTGGGATATTCGTTCCGTCTGATATCATCACATTCCTTTTTTGATTACATATGCAGTATGGTCGCACGGGACTAATGTAAAATTTATCAAAACGTCTCCTTTGACACCCAGCCTCCCCGACTCTCCTTCCAATGTTCCCCACGCCAGCCCCTAATAATCGCCTTAAAAATGCCACGCGTGTCCTATACAGAGGATGAAGTTGCTGAAGCAATGTTAGATGTCACAGATAACGGCCTCTCGCAGAGCAAATCCGCCCAGAAACGTGAGATCCCTGGGTCGACTCTCGGGGCCCGATTAAGAGGCCTACCATCAAGGTCAGAGGTCACACAACCTGCCCAGCTGTTATCCAAACCTGAAGAGTCTAGGTTAGTCGCATGAATACTTCGGCAAGAGGCCTTAGTCTATGCTCCCTCTCACAGTCAAGTTCGCGCCACCGTCAATGCCCTCTTACGACAACAAGGAAGGGAAAAGCCTGTTGGTGTACACTGGCTAGCCAGATTCATGAAACGGCATCCATGCATAAAGAAAAAGATAAGAAAACGGCAGGAGGCGTCGAGGTTCAATTCCTTTACTCCGACCGCCGTCAATTGGTACTTTGATGTTCGGGAGCGAGAGTATGGCTGGATCAAACCCGAGAACTGCAATAGGTCAAGTTACAGAAATAACGAGGTTAGATGTTAATGGCATCTATCTTTCAAAATAGAGATGCTGGAGATATTTGCCTAATGTGAAGAATTTGAAAGTCAACTACAATTCAGGGACTATTCACCGCGAGCGGCCTGTAGTGTTTTAAACTTAAAAAGTCTGTTTGACCCCCTTAAACATCACCATAACCACCTGAAAGCTCTCTAATTAGCCGTTGTGTCGCAAGGCTCTATGAAGGAGGTGGTAAGTAGCTGTGTGATATGTAATAAGCTTTGACTGAGGGATTTACCTCCCTAAACCTAAGCAACTGGAGGAGAATCGAGAGCAAAAAAGGGACTAACTTACTTGAGGTTTTGTATCGAGAAATCTGTGTCATTTGCAGATGGGAAGTATGGGCAGTTTAATAGTCAACAAGGGTCAGTTCGCGAGCCCACCGGCTTCATTCCTAAGGCAGATGGCCCTGCGTCATCCTGCTATGAATCCTAGTCGCCCATGGCTACGAGAAGGTCGAGGTATCCATTTCAGACTCTACTGTATTTCATCTCTATGTTGGCCATATTGCAGACGGCTCTTGTACTTTAACTACCTAGTAAAGCCTTGTTGCGGATGACCGTCAAAGAACAACACCAACAACACAATGAGAAACCTATGGGTTTCAGTGAGTGCCGTAATTTGTTGAAGTACTCCTGTATCTGTGTGAGATGCCAAAATAGGGCAATTACATTATCTTTTCTTCGTATTCGTTTGTTCCTGCTATGCAAGCATGACGGCCATTTCAGTCCGAAATTAGATTTATATGTCTTTTTGGCCGGATGAAGGAGACATTTGGGAGGTACTGTAGGTACAAACGCAAGGACCAGTCCAGAATTCAAGGGTATGACCACTCTAGGATGATAGCGACTTATGGGTACTGGAGGTATATAAAGGTGGTACACTCTAGACATGAAGTCTGTTTTGATAATCTGTTTTAAACAACAAAAAAGAACAAAAGGGTCTGACCGAACAGAAGGGCTTTAATCGCCAATCCCAGGATAGTCTACGGAAGAGAGTAAGTGTTTAATGGTATTTGGCAGACACTATGTAACTGAATACGAACTAATGAGCGATAGGGGCGAGGGCGATATTTGAATAACAACGGGGAAAGCTGTAGTCCATTCACTAGTTTGGACGCCGAAGATAGTCAGAGCCATGGATCGTGGATGCCTTATCGTGTTTAGTGGTCGATCAAAAATGATACCCGACCTTGAAAAGATGTATAAACGTGTTCTGGCAAGACTCGATGGCGAGTTCGGCACTCCGAAGGCGTGGTACGGTGTGAAGAGTCGTCATCGAAAGTTTTTGCTCGCCATATGGGGATATGGTACCTACGGTGACGACTGTCTGTTTGGAGATACCCAATATTTCTTTATTATTTTTGTGAAGGATGCTCAAAATGTCGACAGAGACATTGGACATCTTCTAGCGGCGGTCCAAGACGCATCTAGTTGGCACGGGGCGAAGTTTCAAAAACCTTGGGTCGGTATCAACCCTTTGCTGCCTAAGAATGGCTCTAGGGATATTTGGTTTAATCCAGGAAGTGACAGGAAGGGACCGAGGCCCAAGAAGGGGCAGTTGGCCAATATAATTAAATTGGTGGACGCGCAAGCGAGTATTGATAGTATTTAGCAATATCTATCTTTGGCCAGAAAGTACATTGCAGCTTATAAGGACAAGAAATTTCTGAGAATATGTAACCAGGTCATTCGCCCTAGGGCCTAAGGGAGAGGCTGTGAAATCTCTTCAGTGGCCAGCCGAAGATGGCGAGACAGGGAAACGTGAGTGATTGCAGACTACCCAACTATAGTGGTCCAAGGATCTGGTTATTTTCAGGCTGAGAACCTAAGTCACATTTGCATTAACAATATAACATGCTTTTACATCTGGCTACTTATATTATCCCCGATATAAGAGTGAAAAAGCTTTGTCTATTTCAAAGAAAAGAAGAAGAAAAGAAATAACGCAGGAATAATCAGGAGCGTGCGACATGCAAAAAGGTTTTAGAGTCACTGCCATTCAATGGCTTACCATCGACGCGCAGTAAGGAAATGAGCAACGCTAGTATAAAGGGGCCCGCTTACAGTCAGAAATGGATCATGGATTGTGACAGGGGAGCAACTACAAAAGCCGCATTGCCCACGAGAACATTTCTGGTAAACTTTGTCCTTTTTCTTTTTCTTTCTATATTGCGTGTTGTACAGAGGTGAGATTGTCAATGGTTTTTATACCCAGTACTGAGTTATTCTGAGAAGTATTGAGCAGGCATTACTATTTGTGAACAAACAGATGTTTACTTTATTATACAACTACACGAAAAGAGTGAGGGTATTGTTAACTGGGGGAACGAGATCGTCACAACAAGTGATCGAGGCGGAGCCAGGTAGTTGGAGCGAGAGGATGGAGCGTTATGTTCCATATGTCCCGCAGGAATCCAGCTATCCGGAGGGTAGTAAACCTGTGTGTCGGTGTCATGATGCCGCGAAGGGCGATACTCTTTGTCACTATGACGACAAGTTGTACTGTCAGGTGGCGTGCATTGCCAAGTGGGCGTTTGAAAGTCCAATCTCGATAGATGCCCTGGAACAGGCTTTGGACTCCTCAATAGGGCGTGCAGCTGTGCATTATTTTGGTTGGGCCGAAAAAGAAAGAAAACGTGAGGGGTTCTCATCTGTCTTTCATATTTATATGGTAGACGAGCGCGAAGCCGCGTCGCATTGGTTAGATCCGAGGTTGGGTGAGGACTGGAAGCTGGCTTCCTGGGGTTGGCTGCCTTCTATCATCCCAGAAAAGACGTGGGTGTGCATTGTTTCTTGTGCTAAGCACAAGAGAGTAGAACAGCTTCATTTTAAGTTGGGAATCAAGCCTGGTCGAATACCGATACGAGCAGCAGCCAGGTGGTTGGGCGATATAGATATGTATCTCCCATTGTCTGTCTGTCCTGAGTGATAGACGAGGGTTTTACGATATTCAGGTTTAAATTGAATCTTTTAGTTACAGTTAATGGTTCAGGTGGCTTTATACTTGTGAGCCTGGTACACTTTTAACAGTCAGTTTCATTTGTTGTCTCAGTCTCTTGATGTTTAACTAAAAGGAAGGAGCTTAGAGACATAGAGATATTATTATATAAGTATATAAGGATATTAATAGTTAAAAATCTAGTGACACGTGTTCCGCGTGAGGCTTCTCTAGCAAACCTCCTAAGAGCCAGGTTGTCATTCTTACAGACTTAACAAAATAGTGACACATGGTACTTTGTGCAACGATTAAGTCATAGCGGAATAGGTTCTGGGCACCACAAGAATGGAGGACTTGGTGGGGACTAACATATACAGTTCCCTTCCTAAGACCGAACAGCGTGAGGTCCACGAGCCCAGAGGACGTGCTGCTACAGTCGTGGATCCCCCCAAGATTCTCCATCTGTTACTATACGACGACCAAAAGAGACTAGGTCCCTCCGTATACCTGGATGAACAATGTACCGAGAGCACAATGCCAGATGGGTCTGATTCGTCAGCTCTCCGGTACAAGCGAGATGACGGCGAGGAACTATGCCTCAGCATCAGAGGATAACGTAGATGATATTGACGAAGACGAAAATCACAAGAGCTTCAGAAAACAGCAGAGACTTATAATCAGTGGTTTTACCGCAATGAAAGTTTCTTCAATGTAGATCAATTGCATGCGCTAACATTAACCAATGTGACGGAGTCTACACGCTCAAAAGCAAGCGTCCCAATTTATCGGTGATCTCCAGCAGATATTCTGGAATTAGCCATCATTAGCAAGCCTGAGATGCAAACCCAAATGGCAGCATTGGTTTCTGTCAGGAAAAAAAAAGTCCTGCTGCGCGCCTCCTGACTCACTCCCTTATCTCTGGGCCCTATCAGCAGTCTTAGACAATTACACCTTGTATTCGACTAAAAGTTTACGAAGAGCCATTTCCAGAGGTCTATCCACTTCTTCTCAAACCTTTGTGACTTGATGCCTTGAACTTTAAAGTCAACAACAAAGGCGAATTTTGCACCTGGATGATCTTCACAAGCAAGGGATAGGCAAGAAATGCTTACACTATCAACTCCGATTTACATGGAAATTTTTGACAGAATTGTCGGCGAAGAGTGGATGGAACAAACATCATTGTAAAATAAAAATGAGAGTTTTTGACGTGATTTGATAAATGTTGCCAGTAAAAGCCACAACTTGTATGATTAGTTGTATTGTCATAGCAGGGACCAAGTGATCGTAACCGTGGCCCTTCTTGTCCTGTACCTTCACTGTAGTATCAGAGTACTAGCAGCATATAAGTTGGTAAACCCACTGACAGCGGTATAGTTTAGTACATCGAGTGGGGAGCGAAGGTTACATAAAATAGGAGATAGGTGTCACAGTCGAGCATCGAAATTTTCAAAAAAGTGGGTAGGTCATTGTATCGCAAGATGGAAGATAATCTATGTGTCAGACACAATTGTATGTAGAATATCAACTCTACCCTTGTTTCCCAGCTCAGCACTCGTCTCGGGAAGTGCCGTACCCACCCCACGGTATTTTCATACCACTGGCGGTTTCCTTCAAAATCTGCCCACGGGATATACCGACGGCGAATTTGTGCCAGTCTGCTTTGTTCACGCCGGGAAACTCTCTTGCTACTATTTCACCTGCGGTCATGCACAGACAATCCTGATTGCCATCCACAAGACCACCTGATTTTTTCGCCTCCTCCAAAAACCATTTGTTAAGTGTCACTCCTTTAGATGTTTCGGTCACCGTTTTTCCAGTCAAGACGTTAAACATGCCGACAACAGCTGCGTCTACCGGCCTCGGAACACCATCCGTGACAAAAAAGCTTTCAATGGTAGCAACAATGATTTGGCCAATGCCATTGTCCTCTAAATAGGTTTCGTAATCCTTTCGAGTTCGAAAGATCTCCATCGCTTTCAATATGCGAGATCTTGCGCGGACGTAGCCTTGGTCATTGCAAGGCTGGCTACAGCCATCGTCTGGTACTGCGATCCGCAGGAAGAAACAAGCGTTGATGTCATCGGGCTTTCTGTTCTCGAAGTTGGCTTTGAAAGCCTGAACTTTGTCTTCGTTTTTAGTCGGGAAAATAACGAGGCAATTTTTTCCAGTCGCAGGCCACTTCTGACACGGGATATCCAAGATCTTATCATCGCAAGGTGGGTTGACAATCTCCTCAGATCCCTCAAACTCTTGAAGAGTTTGGGGAACTTTAGGCTGGGGCGGTTCCTCTGGCATGGTGGGCGGTGTTTGAAAGTATATAGTAGAGAGTACCGTAAAATGGTTGATAAAAATCTGAGAAAGATAGAGAGGAGGAAGAGAAACGCGCCTATTTATATATATTTTTTAAAGCAGCTGTACGCCCGCATAACATTCACAATTTGCCTTGAGCAGTAGCTGCGCTGCGTCAGCCTAGCTGAGCGGTGACGCCTGTTGTGGAGGCCTTTTCGGTGTGGTACCATTGCTGGGACAGATTAGGCAAGCCTTGCGGTAGTCCCGTCTTATAATTTGAAGCTTGGTCCAAAGAGCGCTTGCCCTAGGCTCATGATGCTAGTTTAGGTGATTGCATAGCTGGCAATATGCCTAACCCTTATCTCATATATCCTTCCATAATCACCATGTCTGTGCTACGTGGGCTGCTAGATCCACAGGCAAACAGCCGCAGACGAATGAAACTGGTCTTGGTTTCTGCCTAAATTAGTCCTGATCGGATCACTCATCGACTAGAGGTACCATATACAACCCCCCTTTCGACAGCCCCACCCTTTCGTCAAGCAAAAAAAAAATAGCACCACCAAAAATGGACAACTTCACTTGTAAACAACTCGGCCAAAATGAGGGACATGTGCAAAATATCCCATCTCGCAATAGCGAACAACTATCTCTATTGGAATTTTGGTCTTTTGATAAGCCGTCCTGACCGCGTGGTCCGTTGGTGGGGTACGGCTTCCTCTCTCACTTCAATGACCGAGCTAGCCTCTGATTCTGACTCTCGCTTGTCTGAACAGACAGATTCCACCACAACAGACTCATTTTGAGTCTCCCCTTCAGGTATGGCTTCTCCAACAGCTAAAGTCTCCCCGAGAGTCATAAAACGCCTGTTAGGATTCGGTACCGCCTTCCTCTTCTTCCCTCTCTTCAGCCGAGCCAATTCTTCCTCTAGGCTGGCAATCCTCTGCGTATGCGCCGCTACTGTCTGTTGTTGAGCCTCAAAGCCCTTGGCTATCATGTTGTACCGTCTCCGCGTCTTTGGTGTTTTGTTCAGCCCAAGATCTCGAATTTGACGGCTCGTCTGTGGAGTATCGTCCGAGCCAAGATACGGCCTAGGTTCAGGAGTCACTCTTGGGCCGCTGTTTGGCCTGTCTTGTTGGATTTCAAGGTGTCTCAGCGCTTTGGAACGCGAAATCGGCCAGTTGCCAGTGACCCTCCAGCCAGACAGTATGTTCTTCTTGGTCATTCCAACTCGGCGAGCCTTGGCGTAGGCCCTGATGAAATTGACCTTGTCCATCGGAGCGGAATCAGTCAACGAGGCGAACCTTTCCAGCTCTCGTCGATATGCAGCCTTTAACGCGTTGAAGACTCCATTGTCTAATGGCTGGAGTCCATGAGAGCAGTGTGCTGGTAGATAGCAGCAATAAACGTTGTTCAAAAAGCACGTGGCCATCCATTTATCCTTCCACCACTCAGCACTGATGGTGAGATGGGGGAAATGGAGGACATACTGTTGCATGGCTTCCGTGACCATCTAAGATGATCAGTCTCGCGTCTGACTCGTCGGCAGGTGTAGTCTGGGGCAGATAGACTCTTTCAAGCCATTCAATGCCTATGTGGTCATCAGTCCACCCGTTGGGCGAAGTTATGTAATACCAGTCTGCTATCTGCTTGAACTCGTCAAGGAACCATTGTTTCTGCAGTTCCTTCCCCTTGAAGATTATGCCAGGAACTAAAGCGCGGCCGTCAGCAGTGACAGCTTCGATGAATGAAGTCCAATTCCGAGTCTGTGGTCCCTTGAGGAAGGCCTTGCGCTTCGGGTCCGCGCTTCCAACAACTAAGCTATCTAGGCCTGAATGAAGAGAATTAGTCGGTCAAAATGCAAGCACCGACAAGTAATAGAGGTGAATACTTGCCGAAACCAGTCATAATACCACCTTCATCAACGTTGACGGTGTTTTCAGGCTTGATCCAGCCATACTGTCCATCCCGGATATCAAAGTACCAATGAACCGCTCTAGGTGTGAAAGAGTCGAACCTTTTAGCTTCTTGACGTCTACCCATCTTGGTCTTTAGGTCTGCGCGGCGATTGATAAACTTGATCACCCAGTTACGTCCTAAGTCGGGATGTTCGCCCTGCTGTCTCAGCAGGCCCATGACGCAAGCGCGGATCTGACTGTGGGACGGAGCATAGCCCAAAGACTCCTGACGGAGTATCCAGAAAGCGAGCCTATCTTCTTGGCTCTTGGACAAACGTCGGCGAGGCTGGATCTGGTCTTCAGCGGCCCCACGGCCGTTAAGTCTATCGATGAGGGTCGTTCGGGGCACTCCTCTTCTCTGGGCCGCTTGAGGGGGTGAAAAACCATGATCGGTAATGTCCAATATGGCGTCAGCCATATCGTCCTCTGTATATTCCCATTTAAGTCGTGATTTAGGCATTTTTCTGCTGTTGTCGAGGGTAAAGATCAAAAATCACGAGAAAGAGCGGTGAGGAGGTTAGTGACCATATTGAAAATATTTCAATAGCATGACTTGCATATATCGCGTGCCTAGCACATCCTCAACAGGTCAAAATAATTATCTCCACTCATTTATATAATCAATAAAAGAAGCTTCTTTTAGGTAGCTATTTATTCTGGCCAAATTTCGTATAAGTGAAGTTGACGAATTTTGGTGGTGCTATTTTTTTTTTGCTTGACGAAAGGGTGGGGCTGTCGAAAGGGGGGTTGTATATGGTAACGGCCAAAGACGGCGCGGCGGCGAACTATCACCATCTCCGCCTCACTGGCTGACTGACTGGTTCCGGCGCAGATATGTAGACTAAGTGGCCGGCAGACGAAGTCCCCGACGAACGGCCAAAAGCGCAAGTCTGGACTAATCTGTTCCGTGCGACGCTATGGATGTTTGGCATCCCGGGACGGATGCCTAAATTCCTCGCCCCTATTGTAGCTACAGTGCCCTAGCCTAAACCGCCGGGCCTCTGTGAGACCCGTGTCGTATAAAGATTGCTAATCTATCTCAAGATTAGTGGATTAATTAACAACCGCTAAGTCGAGAAGGAGATTGGAGACTTGTTAATTGCCCTCAGGAATCCTGATGATTAACCAAAGGATGAGCTAGTCAATAAGCAATTCAAGGTTAAGTTCATTTGTTTACATTACAAGCAAGGGCTGTTCCGCTCTAGTTTTGAATATGCTCGTTCTAATTGACTTACGTGGTTGAATTGATTCTGTAATCGATTTTGACCAGACTTTACGCCTTGAGAATGAAGCGCATCGCCTTAGCGACGCTACGACAAGCGGATGAGGCAGTGGCAGTGGGAAAGTAAGGTGCAAGTGTCATAGGGGGCGTTTCAGGGGCATCCTAGGCATTCTTTCTTTTGCCTCCGCCATTGTAAGGATCCTAATACTGCCGATTGCAGGGCAAAATCTGAAGATAATCTGTCTGGGTAGTCTCTCAACACGTGCAACCCAATTTGTCTAATACTGGCCATCATAATCGAGCTACCATTTCAATTCGTATCATCAGGCCCATGTAGCACCTGCTGTTAATTACTCTCTTCCTTCCTGTTCTGCTGTTCTCTGCGGTCTCCCATGATTCAATAACATTGCTGGCGAACTCGCTTGAAGGCGATTCTTCAAGTGTTCAGCAGTCTATTTATGTCAAAAGGTGGGTTTGGCCCGATTGGTTCGCTTGGCCACCTATGGATCAACGCTCCATTGGTATATAAAGGAGCACTGCCAACCCCCTGTTAGCATAGAATCAAGGCTCTTTTAACCCTCTCTTATGTGACCCTCTGCTGTGCGTGCCACAATTTACAGCGGCTGAAGCGATGTCCCTGGCGTAATAAATTGTATTGTACTGTAATAAAAGGAAGGTGCAAGGTGTAGAAATCGCTGTATGGCAAGCCCCTCTATCTATCTGCTACTAGGTGCCGCTTTTCTCCCTTGCGTTGACTATTTGCTGTCGCTTTGTCCTGGGCTGTTACATATTTGCGTGGTTGTCCACGTTTTGTTGGTCCCTCCATGTTAAAAAGCGTCTTTCCTCTTATATCTAACCAGATGGTATTCCACTCAGATTAGTTGCCATTACACTGGCAAGCCTCTAAAGCATCTCATTCAGCCATACTATCAAGCCTCCAGCAGCAGCAGCAGTCTATTTTACAGTGGGTATGTGATTATAGGGTACTCCTATTTTGTTCGATGGAATTAGACATTTCCAGATCACTATTGAGAGTCAAAATAAGGAACGGGCCCTGTTTCTGTATTTAATATTTGAGTAGAATAAATTAAATTATAATCTACTCTTTTTAAATTAGAACAAGGATATGTTAATTAAATGCGAAGCTCTTAGTTTGAGGCCGTAAACATTGGTCAGTTTAACGCAGCCAAGGTATATTCTCTGGAGTAAATCCTTCTACTGTAATACCATTTCCAAAGCTTGCAAACTTTTGGTTATCCTCATCAAACTTAAGATCATAGTCCTCCCATCGCACTATTTCAGTTGCGGCGTAGTA
>JAHARR010000235.1:0-23103 GCA_019191175.1 Fusarium veterinarium
AAATCGAAGATTACAGGCAGTTATCGACAATGACGGATGGTATACAAAGTATTAATATATATTTTCGGAATCTCCTTCAGAAATGCTACAGATTGATATATTTAACCTCTTAATTGAAGGCTAATTGATCTTGTAATTAAATGTTGAAAATAAATCATCAGTTCGGTGAGGGTAGACGTACCAGGGGAAAACCGGCGATGTGTCGTAACTTTTGCGGCCCCACTGTATGTGTTTTTTTCCAAAGTTCGGCTACACTCAAACCGCTGTACCAGCCGGATTAGAAACTCCGGGTTTACATTGTTCATAATGGTGTATTGATCGCGTGTGTAAGGGATACAGGTAACGCCTTCTGCATGTATTTATATTATATGGGAAGGTTCAAATTTATTCTTAATGATTTAGCTGCCAAGCACCAAGCCAGCTGATTTCTTAGCTCTGACATGTGGCCTTTAGTCAGACGAGCATGGTTCCCCCATTTCTGGTCGACATTACCCCACGTTATTACACATCACTTTCACTCAAGCCATTCAAGGGAATACAGTATTGCCAGGGGAGTCTAGTCGGCACAAGAAAACGGAAATGCCAACCTTTTCACACGCAGAAACGGAAACGGCAAGTATCGGCTTATTGCGGGTTCACAACTATCGCCAAGGTATTTAGGGGGCAGTGTAGTATGATTCAGTGATCTTCTCTCGTTCAAAGGTTCTTAGGCCTCGATATAGTCGGGATCCCGTCCCGCACTAGTCTCTTCCTGTTTCACAAGTGATGAAAAAGATCGTGACGAATTATGGCATTCAACATTTTGGACTTTTCTTGAGGCCAGCTACTGGATTTATTCCGCCAAATAGTTCGCAACCATGGTTGGCATTGATGATGTTACTATTCCCCGGTTCAGGTTATGTTTCGGGCACGCCGACTGGTCTCGTACCAAAGATATGAGCTTGGTAATCTGCTGACTCAGTATTTGTGTAAGTTAAGCGAACGCCATGGCTAACACCTTATCAACTCATTTACTCACGACTCGCTACTTCGAGATGAATATTAGTCAAAGGAGCCGTGGCCTGGCTTAAATCGCTCAGCAAATGAAATATCGTGTTTTTATGGTACAGAGCCTTCCCCGGTCTCAGGTCTCTGAATCTGGGGTGACGAGTATCACGTTGTTGTAATTGTAAGCTGGGATGAAAAACGGGAAGGTCGAAAATCCCCAATGTCAGCTCATGAACAAGGAGATACTCATTTTACGTAAAGTATTTGAAGGAAAGAACACGTATTATTGAGGGATTATTCGCATGTTGAAACTCAGATTTGGCGCATGTGAAAGTCGTAAGTTCTGTACGAATTTCGCCCTGATCACCCTATATCTCAATAGTCAAGCAGTTTAAGTTATGTATCCGAAGCAAGCGCGGTTCTGCAATGTAGGTTAACCTTCGGGATTTTAAGTTGGCAACACGGTCAACCGTAGCATAAAATGGCATCTGGCACTTTAGCACTCTGGGACAACAATAAGCCGAGGACGTATTGCAAAAGGACCGTATAACCAATCATTGCATCAAGATTTCGGCAACAAACACCAGAGTCCTCAAGCAATTTTACTGACCTTCCAAAAAAGGAAGCTCCTGTAGGCAGTGGGCCAGTGGCCAGACAGAAAGATATGCTTATCCAGACGTTCCCGCAATTTCAGGCTCTAATTTCACTGTGGAGTAGTGCCAATCGCAAGATGAGTCCGTGTCCCCGATGGCTCACTAACATATCTGCGGTGTCTAAAATCTAGACATAAATCTGATAAAGTTGTGCACTGGAAGAAACAACTGGACAATAATAGCAAAGGCCCAACCAGTAGATAGGGGGCAGCTTTTATTATTAACCATTCTTGGCAATATTGTGAATCATTTATTGAAAAAGCCGTACAAGTTAGTGGCTTTCAGAGTCGTACATATGGGAGCGTCCGCTTCCCCGCATATAAGACCAGGCCCCCTCCCACCTGATTCCTTACTCCCCAGGAACCTTTCCACTAAACTTCCAGTGGGTATGGGGTAAAGTGGGCACATCTCTTGGAAAACTTGGAGGTGGAGTCTTCCCACTTTCTCTCTCAAAAAAAGCAGAAGGCTTAGCTCTGCCAAGTCGTCCATGCTGTCATATAATGATACCCATCACTCTAGATTCCCACATATTTAGCTACGCTAGATTGGACTGGTACGTGCCAAGAGATAGCACGGCTTGTTGTCGACGCGCGGATAGGTGCATCCTCTCCTTTGCCAAGCAATCCCCTCGACTCGATGATACAGGCCGAGGAAACAGGTGACGACTTGCCGAGAAATGCTCTTGGCGTTGGTAGGTAGGTAAGGTAGTTATAAAAATGCTAGAGAGCCCTGCCCCCTTGGCGCTTTTCTTCATGTCACACTCGTCGCGCTCTTTTTTGTGATCTGCGACAAGGTGCACGATTGTCAGCCAATTTGATCGTCTCACAACTTCATATTCTTTATTGTATCAACAGAAAGTCTGGTAGTTATGGGGTTCAATTTCAAGAGAGTTGTCGACTTTATCGCGCCTAGCGCAGATAAGGAAGACGATGGCCGTGATAAATGGCCCTCGCGTGCAGCCTTTGTGCTCGCTGCCATGGTACGTCATACCTCATTCTTCCATTCAATTCATTTTCAATCGTTGACATGATTTTTAGGGCGGTGCTGTTGGCCTCGGCAATCTTCTCCGCTATCCCTCTGTCGTCTTCGCCAACAATGGTCTTCAATGGTTCATTCCGTACCTGATCGCCCTCTTCTTCCTCGGAATTCCAGTTCTGTGCCTCGAGATCTGCATTGGCCAAGCCTATCGCGGCAGTGTCGTTGTTGCCTTCAATGGGATCAACAAGCATACCAAAGGTGTCGGCTTGGCCGTCATCATGAACGGATTTATTGTTGCTACTTACTACGTCCCTATCTTGGCCTGGATTATGCATTATTTTAGATGCTCTTTCGAGAGCCCTCTTCCCTGGAGCGGTCGCGGACAGGAATTCTACATGCAGGATGTTATCGCCAATGACGACCCCATTGTTCCCGAGGGCTCTGGATACGTTGAGTATCCCGGCACAGGCTTCGTCGGCGAGACTGTCGGCTGGGTTGCTTTTATGTGGGTGCTCGTATGGCTGTGCATGTTCAAAGGCGTTGGAACAACCGGCCGAGTTGTCTACTTCACCATGGGCCTCCCCGTCATCATGATCATCATCATTCTTGGCCGATCAGTTTCTCTCCCCAACGCCTCGACTGGTATCAAGTATTATTTCGGTGAGTGGAATGGTGAGAAGCTCGGCAGTGGAGGTATTTGGCAAGCAGCTTGCGGACAGATCTTTTTCTCTATCGGCGTGGGCTTTGGATATTTCACATCATATGCTTCCTACAATAGCAAGCATGCCAATGCCGTGCAGGACACTCTCATTATTGCACTCTGCAACTCTCTATACGAAATTGTTGGTGGCTTTGCTGTTTTTGGTGTCATTGGTTTCTTGGGTTACTCGCCCGACGACTCGTCCATCTCGCTCAGTACCTTTACCGTTGGCTTCTTGACTTACCCTCTTGCATTGGCAGAAATGCCGGGTGCTAACGTCTGGGCTGTTCTGTTCTTCCTCACGCTGGCTGTTCTTGGCCTCAGCTCCGCTTTTGCTCTCAGCGAATCCCTTGTCACGCTCATCTGCGATTGTGGATTGGGTCGGAAGTTCTCTCGAGTACTGATCACTACTGTCATCATTCTTCTTTCCTTCCTCCTCTCCCTTATATATTGTACCAAATTCGGCTTCTACCTCCTCGACGCTGTCGACACATGGATTAACAACCTCTCACTTATTTTTGTGGTCTGGTGCGAGTGTGTAGCTGCTACGACCCTCTATCGCTATAAAGATGTCGTTGGGCAGATTGGATGGACTGGTTACCTAGTTTACAACATCGGTTACGTTTTATCTATGGTACTCGGTGTAGCAATCGGCCATGCCGTGAGCCCTGCTGCCGGTGCAGGTGTTGGATTCGGTATCTTCATTGCATCCAATATTCTCGCCATCATTCTTTCCAAGTCGCCCGATTCTAGACCTCCTGGATTGTTTGGCAAAAACAATGTATTGTCCAAGATGTGGTGGTTCTCATTCTACTCTGTATGTCGCACTTTAGTACTTAGCAGAACTTCTACTAATACGCTTCTAGTTCAACCAGCTTCGCCGGGATCTCAACATCGTCGTTGCTGGTGGAAAGCGATGGAACATCCCAGTCTTCTGGGGCTTCGTCCTCCGATATATCTCAGCCCCAATCTTGGCAATCATCGTTTCTTTCGCCTTCCCATTGTTCTACACTAAGCGAAACGACCCGCTACACATTTTCGCCTTCGCGTCCGCTTGTGGCGTTATGTGTATTGTTGCCGCTGGCTTCATCCTCCCGCGATGGTTTGACGTCTTCGTTCCTCCTGAAAAACTCCATCTTAGTGATACTTTCTATGCCCCTCAGGTGGTTATGGCTCCTCTTGAGGTTCACCACGACGAGGTTATTGAGCACGGAGAACATGCTGGAGGGGGACATGCCGAGCCTTACCCGAGGAAGAAGACAGAGGCTCAGAACTTCTAATACTGTTCATCTTGACTTCATTATAGGCATTTTTAGCACATGTAAATTATCAGTACATAGTATAGTTCAACAGACACATCACATAAAGAATTTCCAGGCACCGTGGTCAATTTATAGGCAAAGTCCACTTAGGTGGCCTTCTCGATGCAAGAGCAGTCTTGGGTGACATATCAGCTTTTACTTTTCAGTCAGCTTTTACTTTTCACTTCCAGGTGAAATACGAATATTTGAAGCTGAATTCCAAAGCATGACAAAGCATGAGTTCGGGATCCTGCTAGTAGCAATTCTATCAATGCAGAGGGAGACTTATCTAAGGCCGAAGTATCTCGTGCACCAAATAGTCTGTATTCATCTACAGAGAGTCTTTCCAACAGTAGTACAAGTTGAGAAGTGACCAATCATTGAAGGAATATCGAGAAATTAAGCCAGAAACAATACCCAAGAACTTGCATCGCCTCAGGGTGTATGCCAATTCCAGGAACTTGTAACAGAAAACTAACTGAATCATCGTCTGTTATTGTTTGAAATCCCTGCTTCGGTAAAAGCAAGACGCAGACAGATTCAACCAGAATATTCTGGTACATACAGTGTGTCCCCGCATGTCCATGTGTTCTTGTTACAGTACTGCTTATCTGTTCCTACACAGGTCGCATTGCCGTTATCCGGGCCACAAAGACCATTGTAGGCGCGAAGTGGCTCAGGAACTAGTGATCGATTAGTTATTCATGTCAAGCATTCTTCGTGACCTTGCGTAGGACTCACATCCTTCCACGCAGTATCTGATATTGGGCTGAATAGTCTTGCAGTCATTATTGAGCCTATGGTTCAGGTCGTAAAATGTATCGATGGTGATGTGATACTTCTTAAGGATCAAAGCGCATGTATTGTCGTCGATTTGGGATCCTGTCAGAGTACTGAGCCGCCAGTTGATACCGCCAACATTCATGACACTAGCCTTCCAAGTTGCTGGCTGGCATCCATCATTCGATTGGACTGGATTAATGAGAGCCAACCCAAGCAGCGAAAGTTTCATTAACAAATATGGCCCCATTGTACTTGATTTTGATAAAATGTAACTGGAGCACTGTGAAGGTTAGGGCGGTTTTGACAGAGCAGCGTATACTTGATGAACATAGAAGATGTTATCATATCATCGAATGGCTCTCCTCCCATGAAACGAGTATGACTGGAATCTAAACGGGGCTGTTAAAACTAGGTCCGCTTTACTTGTTGGCCTTTGCAGATCTTGAAACGGATCAGTGCCCATTTTGTTGGCTCTGCACTGCACGAGCCTCCATCATGGTGTTATCGGTCATGTCCGGTTGAATTGTATGTTTCAGATCAATTCTGAGCTAGTAGATGCATAGTAACCAATAGTGCCTAGATTGAGTTAGTTGATTTCTTGAGCGTAGCCAAAATTGTCAATTTCAGCGGTATGCGCGGAAATTGTACAACCACGCTCCCTATGGGCCCGGATTGCGTAGTCGTTGTGGGCCCTAGCCGGAGCTTCGGCGTCCAGTCGGATGAATACACGGAGGTCCACTCGTAGTAGGGCGCCTGCAGTCGGTTGTCCCTGGCGATGAGGGGGCTGTTGTTGTTGACGTTGTTGTTGATGGTGTCGGGGTTGGTGGGCAAGGGCGTTGTTTGCAGCCGGGGGCGAGGCCGCGATGGCGCTGTAGGTAGTAGGTGCGGGAGCAGATTTGGCGTTAGTGAGCGCCTGATTCTAGGAGTCTTAGGAAGCTATCGGTAAACTTTTAAGCGAATTCTTGTTAGGCCCAGTGGTGAATTATTTTGCTGCTTCTTTAAATTTAGCGTAGAAGGCCTCAAATACCTTTAACTTGCTTGGCATTGTACTCCTCCGCTCGGTCGCGTGCGAGCTTAGTGGCTGCTTCAATAAGAGAGACTGGTTGCTGTTCAGTAGTCGGGGCAGGGTCAGAGGAGGGGGCGGGGTTGGCGAGCTGGGACCCTTCCGTGGCCGCAGGAGTAGAGATCGCATTGAGAGGCGAAGACGACGTTTGAGCCGTCCTCCCGAAGGCGGGCGGGACCCCAACAGGTCCATTCACGACAGCGGGGCTGTTTTGTAAGAGGGCAGTGCGGGCTCCTCGATTGAGATTGGCAGGAGTGTCCGGGACAATACGCGAGCAAGAGGTGACGGATGCCATCGCCGTCGCGGTGGGCTGCGCGAAGCGTTAGGGTTACTGTCTTAACACCTGCATGCCAAGAAAGTGTGCTTGAAACCGCATCCCTATCGCATCGTGTTTGCGCATGAATCGACAAATGTCAAATGCGACTTCTCTCACCGTTTCCAATCTCCCTCCCTGAACCCTCCACCCATATTCACTTAACCCCAGAGATTCCGCATCCTCTCCCCTTCAACCTCACCGTCACTCCAGAGGCCTCGTCATTGCTGACCTCTCTCAGCCTTGTAGCCTTTACAGTCACGCGACCGTATCTTTTCTAACATCCTCCTCTCCATCTCGTAGAAACCAATTAATTCGCCGCTTAATACAACAAGGGATCCATGGACAAGCAAGCAGTTTCTCTCCTCAAATCTTTCTGGTTCCAAGTCACATGCTATTCAGCTTAACGTGTTTCAACCTACCTAGCGCCTCCCTTTAGCCTACAATTCTTTGTTGACCCATTCCCATCATCCGGTACATTCTGGGATCTCCATCCGTCGGTCTATACCGGAGGCTTCATCCATCAGTTTTCTACCCTCTCCTCTCGGCATCAAGATACTTCCTCTACCTAAGCTGTTTCACCGTGGGGTTCCGTCTTGCAGACGCTCCTCCAGTTCCGCAGCCACAGGGAAAGCACCCGTGTCAAAGACTTTTTTTTTTTTTCCCAGGCTACTTCCTCAAGAAGCTCTCTTTTCCTGGCCGACCTCCTCGTCCTGGCTGCCGCTGGACATTTCGTAGTAATGCCCAAAAACGCGTGTCTCAAGGTCGATCACGCTGCCAGTCGCCTTGCGAGCCTTGCGACGGAAGTAGAAGCGCTTCATCCACTTCCAGGTCTCGATGCCCAGAAAGAATATGACAGCCTCAACAAAGACAATACCCCACTCCCAAGAGATGGGAGCGTGCTTGAAGACGACAGTGTTCAAGGTAGGGACGTAGATCAAAGGGAACATAGTGATGAAGCCAGCCACGATGGCCCAGAAGAGGAACTGGTTGCCCCAGACGTCGTGCATCCACTGAGTGAAGTACTTCTTGCTCTTGAGCTGCATTCGGAATAGGGAGCGACGCATATTGACCATTTCCCAAGCCAGGAAGAGCGCAAACCAGGTCAGGCAAGCAAACGTCGTCGCGCGAGCACGGAAGATGACCTTACAATCCTCGCTGTACTCGTTGTTGCAGTTCTCACCAATATCAGCTTTACCGTTGCCAAATCCGTAAAGAACAAGTACGAACGAAGCCAGACAAAGAGCAGACATCCAGAGGCCATAAACAACCATATCGATAAGCAGCTCAGGAGTGAAGACACCTTGTTTCAACTATAGATAGGTTATGCTAATGTTTCAGCAGCATGAGAAAGGGTAACCTTACATTTTGGGGAGGTCGCTGCATAATATCGGGTGCGGCAATCTCAAAGCCCAGTCCCATATCAGGCATGCCCGAGGTGATTATGATTATCCAGAGAATCTCGACGGGAGCAAGAGGGAATATTAATAATCCATTCTTATCCTTAAAGGCAAGGCCAATGAGCAAGGTGCAAGCCTGAGCAATGTTCTCGGCCAAGACGTGGAGTATGAACTTCTGGATGTTGTCAAACATACGTCGCCCCTCCTCAACGGCGTTGAGGATAGATGCAAAGTTATCATCCGTCAGGACGATGTCAGAAGCCTCCTTAGCGACATCGGAACCGACGAGACCCATGGCAATACCAACATCAGACTGCTTCAAACTTGGGGAGTCGTTGACGCCGTCACCAGTCATGGCAACGAAGCACCTGCGGCGATGGAGGGCATTGATCATGCGGACCTTGGTCTGGGGAGCACATCGGGCCACGACGAGGGGTAGCAGAGGGAGTTGATCAATTTCATCATCTGAGAGCTTGTCAAAGTCCGTGGCAGCCATTACAATCGTCTTGGCA
Organism: Fusarium veterinarium; assembly: GCA_019191175.1. Lineage (NCBI taxonomy): Eukaryota > Fungi > Ascomycota > Sordariomycetes > Hypocreales > Nectriaceae > Fusarium > Fusarium veterinarium. Next base: position 8,691 of record JAHARR010000235.1, read on the forward strand.
ATATCGACAGGGATCTGGGACATCTTGGTAGGCAGGATGCCCACCTCAAGAGCGATAGCACGGGCAGTCTCAGGGTGGTCACCAGTGAGCATGTGAACGCTGATGCCGGCCTCATGGCACTGACGGACAGAAGGCGCAGACTCGGGGCGAGGGGGATCGTAAAGGCCGATAAGGCCACGGAAGACAAGGTCAGTCTCGAAAAGACCTCGGTCCAGTTCAGCTTCGTTGTCGATAACGTGGCGAATATCAGTTCGGCTGGCGAGGGCGAGAACTCTGAGTCCAAGTCTGGCAAGAGCCTCCATGTTTCTGAGAATATCTTGCTCAACATCTGGCGTGAGGTGCTTGATCTCATCACCGACAGCATAGCGGGGGCAAGAGGAAAGGACTCGCTCAACAGCGCCCTTGGTGAAGACCCATTGCTTCTGCGACTGATCATGTTCGAAAATGACAGACATCTTCTTCACGTCAGAGTCGAACGGGAACTCGGCAACCTCGTGCCATTGAGGCTTCTCTCCTGTAGCGAGGCGGAGACGGTTCCAGTTAAATCGCGAGGCAAAGACTTAGATGGCAATCTCAGTGGGGTCGCCACGGCCATGCCACTCGCCTTGAACCTGATGGACAGTGGCGAGGTTAGCCAGAGAAGCAACGTTCAAGTATTCCTGGAGTGTGGGATCCCTGGCAACGACCTCCTCGGGATTGATGGGGGTGCCTTCGGCGTCACTAAGCTGGAAGTCGATGTCCTTGGGCTGAGCATCCTGGAGACCAAGTTGTCCCTGGGTGGGGTTGAAGGGCTCGCTAGTAGCGCCGACTGAATAGGTACCACGGCCAGGAATCCATGCCTTCTTGACGATCATGGTGCCCTGGGTAAGGGTACCGGTCTTGTCAGAGCAGATGTCTAATACGAGTGTTAGTAACAGGTTCGACTCGGGATGGAGGATCACGACGGGACATACTAGTGACTCCACCAAGGGCCTCGAGACTCTTGAGGTTGCGGACTATGACGTTCCTCTGGACCATGCGTTTCGTGCCAGCGGCCATGGTAATAGTAAGAACGACAATCAGAGAAGCCGGGATCATGGATAAGCCAGTGGCTACAGCGTAGATGATGACCTCCCGCTTAGTGTTGAACTCGTTGGAACCGAGGACAATAATGGCACAGGCAATAGCAGTTCCCAAAAGAAGAAGGGCCAGCTTGGACAGTTTGCGCTGGAGGGGGGTTCCAACGTTGACCCCGAGGAAACGGCCAACAGCATCAGAAAAGGTCAAGGTCCAAGCCTGCATCCAGCGACCAGTCGAGGCAGTTCCATCTTCGCGGCGCTTGGGCTCACGACGACGAGAGGACTTGCCACGGAGAGCAACAGCGATCTGGCCGATTTCGGTGTAGATACCAGTAGCGAAGACGATACCACGAGCACGACCCTTGGTGACAGTCGACGAGCTGTAGGCGACGTTGAGGCGGTCACCAGGGCCGGTATCATCAGGGAAAATGGACGCCGTCTCCTTTCGGACAGGGAGAGACTCTCCAGTGAGGAGAGCTTCGTTGGTCTCGAAGTTGACAGCTTCAATAAGGCGGGTATCAGCAGGGATGGTATCGCCCATCTTGAGCTCGACCAAGTCACCAGGGACAATCTCAGCAGTCACGATAACCTGATTATTCCCATCGCGCACGGCATGAGCTGTGGGGGAGCTTAGCGAGCGGAGGGAGTCCATGGTCTTGGCAGCTTGGAACTCCTGGAAGAAACCCACGACGATGTTGAGCATGATGACTGCAGCAACAACGCCGCCTTCAATCCAAGACTGGATTCCAAAGGAAGCCGCCATGGCGAGGATGAGCACCTACAAATCAGCGAATCAGTAAATCTCCCTCCGAGGCTCACAATCAAGGACAACGTGGGCAAAGTCGCTGTGAGATTCCTTGGAAGGGCCATGGAATGGTGGACATCTCACTAGAGTCAAAGCGTTGGCAATCTGACCGATGAGGATCTTGATGGGCTGGACACCCTGCTGCTGGTCGAACTCGTTGCGGCCGCACTCCTTAAGACGTCTCTCGGCTTCGGCCGTCCTCAAGCCGTCGACGGCATGACACTGAAGCTGCTCGGCGACTTGTTCGAAGGTGAGGGCGTGGGCGGGCGCCGTCATGGGCGTGTTGGATTGCCCGGAGACATGAGGCGCCTCCTCGATCAACTGCTGGCTCATGGCGATTGGGAGTATTTCATCCGGCGCGGTAGGAGGACGATTAGGTGGGACAAGAGGTTGTTTTTTCGAGGGCTCTAGTTCTGTGCTGTTCTTGCTTGGGAAGGTGGCAAGATAGCTGAGAGGAAATACGTGGACAGAAGGAATAGGCTAGAAAGTCACTGCACTGAGGGTCTTTGACTGGTGAAGAAATTTGAAGAGTAAGAGAAGAGAGAGAAACAAGAGCCAGAAGGACGACAGAAGATCATGTCCCTTTTACCATGGACCCAACACAAGGACACACAGCGGAGTTAGTCCCGTACACGTAACTTTCCCTTTCAACCTATCCTGAGGTGCGTGCCGTCTGCCTCCCGATCCAACCCCACTTCCCCCCCTCCGCCAAGAGGGAGAGCACATGAAAAAGCAGCGTCCAGGGAATCAGGATGGAGAATTGGCTGGACATAAGATGCTCGCGTGTCGACTAGCCGTCCCGCACCGTGGCTTTGGGCCTGGTAGGCCCTGGCGAGGACTTTGATAACTGTCTTAGCAGGTGTCCTGGGAAAGAGAAGAGAGGAGCAAAGAAACCAGTCCGGTATGGGCGGAGGCTGGCGTGGCGTTTGCTGAGAGTTCCGATATGCTCCCGAGTTTTCATATTCTATTTCCGTAAAAAGCACACATGATAGGTCACCTTATGGAACATTAGCTTGAGGAACCTTCATGACATTGCCCAAGAAACAGTCATGGAACATTACCTGGTAAGGCATCCCCCGCACATTGACACAGCTGGTGTTTGCAAGTCCATCTCGTCGGCGCCCTCGACCTCGGGCCAATACTGATGGGCTTGATCTGTAGCGAGCGGAAGAGTCCCACCACCCCCTCCCCCCCGCGGGGGATCGAGGAACGCTTTTTACTCACATCTATATTTAGGAGTTTTTGAGGCTACTAGTGTGGAGCCCCGTCGATGGAAGAAAAAGCGCAGATCTCTCGGGATCTATCGTTTTCACGCAATTACTGTTTGACATGAGTTGCAGCCCCGATGTCAAAGCGCCGTGATATTCTGCTGACGTATCATGTTTCGGATCTGGGCGGGTCCGGGGGTATTCCCTCTCCAGGGTAGTAGCGCGGAGACAGTAAAAACAATGGCCGCAGGAGAAGTCAAGGGTTTTTTTTTTTTAATCCTGTGGACATTTTTATGCTTAAAAATATTATAGATTCCGAATCTGAGACTTGGAGTGATCCGGTTGGTCCTCAAAGTCCCGGCCTCCACACAACCTGACCCTGGACAAGTCGACAAGGATCTGCGTTTCTCCTGTCCATTCGAGGTTCCCAATGCAGCTTCGACCCTACAACTCGAGACACGGACGGAACCTGTCTCGAGGCTATTCACAGCCGCGGCAACACGCGCTAAAACAGACGGTCCATAATTCGTTACCCCGTTCCTTCTGATATCCATGGCGAATAAGTGAAATGGTTGCGAGATTGAGAGACTGTGAAAGCACCATGTCCGGCACGCCTTTTTATGCTTATTTTAAACGCCCGAAAACGGCCAGTTGTGTACTCCAGACGAGGCTCCCGTCGGATAGACACGCGACCGATTTCCATTTCCATAACCCTCCAACAGAATTCCAAATAGCGTCTCCCTGACTCGAGTCTCCACCTCTAATTGTGATCGCCAAGATAACTCCTCATCAACCCCCGACGCCAAGACAACCGCCACCAGCGATGGCGCCGTTGTCAAGAGTTTCACCCACCTCGCCCAGACACCGACTCTGCTCTGCATCCTCCTTATCGAGGACCGAGAGACTCAAGAGGAGTGCTGGCGAGAGACGTGTTGTCATCGCTTGAATCGCCAGCGGAATCACCGAGCGTGTCATGGACGTGGATCTTTTTCTAGCCTCTCTCTTTTTGTTCTGTTTCCTTTTTTTAGGCCCTATTTATGAAGACTGTTGTTCCTTGCCGTTTCGGAGCCATTAGCTCTCCCCTAGTTCGTCTGGCGCTGGCTAAAATATCCCTTATCTCGGTTGATGCAGATGCCATTAAAGATGAACGGATAGCCCCCGGAGAATGACTTAGCTTCCTTTCCATCTCTTTTTGTTTTCATAGGCTGGACCTCTATTATATTTTTTTTTCTCTTTTCTTTTCCTTTTCCCCTTTTCTATTTTTTTCTCTTTTCTCCCTTTTCCTCTGTCCATCTTATTATTTCGAGGCACACGGTGACATCGCCAAGATGCCTGTCCTGAACCTTAGCGAGCTGAACATCGTGCTCAGCGTCTTGGGTCCGTACCTTGGCGCCCATCCATCTCTTGGCTCTTGCCGCTAAGGCCTTTGCTTACATGTTTGTATCTAGGCGCCTTCACGATTCTCTATGGCATCATCTCGGTCAAGATCAAGCAGGCTTGGTATCTTGGTGAAGCCCGTCAGTACCCCACATCCCCATTCCAGTCCTTTCATCCTCTGCCTTCACATCACTACAGTATCTAACACCTCCTAGTCCCCGCCGTCTTCATTGGCGTCATCCTTGGACCTTTAGCAGCCAAATTTATCGAGAGCGAGAAATGGGGCTCTGCCGAACCAGGCCAGACTAACGCCATCACTCTGGTTTGTCCCCAGCCATCCCACGCAGCTTATCTACAAGACACTACGAGCAAATACTGATCCCAAAGAACTAGGGCGTCGCTCGGGTTATGATTGGCGTTCAGCTCGTCATCGCAGGCTACCAACTCCCAGCCAAATATGGTCTCGCACGGTGGAAAGAAATGGCACTTTGTCTTCTCCCCATCATGACCGTCATGTGGCTCTGTACAACAGCCTGTATCATGCTCACGATTCCCAAATTAACACTCCTGGCCGCTCTCGTCATCGGCTCCTGCGTCACCTGCACCGATCCCATCCTCTCACAGGCCATCGCCAAAGGCCCTTTCGCCGATAAATATGTCGCTCGTCCACTACGCGAGATCATCTCTGCCGAAGCGGGTGCCAATGACGGTTTCGGATTCCCGTTTTTGATGCTTGCTACATACTTGATTCAGCATGCAGAGATCCCTGGTGCTGGTGCCAAGGCTGGAGCTGCAGGTGAAGCTGGTCATTCCGTTGCTCATACTTTGATGGCTCGTGCTGGTGAGGTTGGACGTCTGGGTGGTGGAGTTGGAGTGGCTCTCACAGAATGGTTCGTTGAGACGTGGCTGTATACCATTGTCTTGTCCATTGCATATGGTGCCGTTGTTGGGTATGGATCTTGCAAGGCTGTTCGCCTTGCTCTGAGATGGTAAGTGATCTCTACAACGCCGCAACATCATATCAACACCTGCAGTATTCATTGTCTGCCATTTCCCACCTTGTTCTAATCCTATCTTATACAGGAAGTGCATCGATAACGAGTCTTACGTCCTCTTTCCCACAGCCCTGGGCCTGTTCATCGTCGGAACCTGCGGAGCTCTCGGCACTGACGACCTTTTGGCCTGCTTCGTCGCTGGCTGCGCCTTGAACTGGGACGGCCACTACCTCCGCGAGACTGAACTCCGTCACGACGAAGTTAATTCATGTGTTGACGTCCTTCTCAATTTCGGCGGATTCATGTACATCGGTGCTATTCTGCCTTGGTCAGACTTCAACGACCCTACTGGCACTGGCATCACATGGGGTCGTCTTCTAGGTCTTGGACTCCTCGTTCTCATCTTCCGCCGATTACCTGCCATTTTTGCCTTTTATAAGCTGATGCCTGGTGTTTGCACAAACTGGAAAGAGGCACTCTTCATGGGTTATTTCGGACCCATCGGCGCTGGCGCCGTTTTCTATGTTGAGCACGCCAGACATTTGTTTCCGCATGATGGTGAGGGTGATGAGGAGGAGACCAACCTTGTTCGAGCTATGGGGCCGACAGTTTACTGGCTCGTGCTGTTTTCCATCATTGTCCACGGTCTATCGATCCCTGCACTCAACGTCTTTTATCACTACACCGGCAAGGCGCCTATCAAGGAGGATGCTGTTGAGCTGAGGCGCATTTCGATGCAGGTTGCCACCCCTGCCAATGCGGTGGCTGGCGATAAGGATACTTTTATTGCGTACAACCGCTTTAGTCGCCATGTCGATGCCAATGCTGTTGGCTTGCCGGTTAGCAGGTCTGCTAATGAGGATCATGAGTTTTCTGATGATGAGGATCTTGGCAAGGGGCGCCAATCTCCGAAGAAGTGTGGTTTGAGATTTGTCTAAGAATGGAGACTGGTATGTAGGTTAGTCAGTATGGGTCTTTGCCCTAACCTCTCCTCTCGTTTTAGTTCCACAAGGACACATGGCCTGTTACGTTATATATCATGTCACTCGTTTACACAGCTTGCCCTTTCGTGACTTTCTCGTGATGGAAACTGTAAGTTCGAAAAAAAGAAAAAAAAAAAAAAGCCGATGACAGCAAGCTTTAAGGACAAGTCTGACTTCAAAAGAGGTATTCTCCGATAATTATTTACGTATAGAGATAAGAGAGCCCTATCACACTTTTGGGGCTCATGAGTTACCAGTAGAGAGCACCAGAGTAACGCGCAACCTTAATATTTCTCGAGGTAGATAAGCATGCCGAAGTTTGCTTTACATGCCTCAGTTCTAAGATACTTGTAATGATTGAACTTGGTAAGCAATTATGTCTAAAAGTTTGACAAGGCCGCATTAAACAAAGCACATGCGACGACTCGAAACTACCCGGCGGGTTGATAAAAGTGGTTTTGCCCCTCCCCCCCTTCTGTTTCTAAGAGGGGGTGCCGTAACCTCTAACCGCGTACAAACCATAACCACATAACGTAACCTTCGTATAAACTGCGATAGGCAATTTTGGTTGTATGAAGATAAAGGTTATATGATTCAATTGCTGTAATCTCATATACTTCTCAATAGCAAATTCGTTCAAATTGAACTGCAAACTATCGTGTTGTGTTGTTACTTTTTTGAACGGTCAGTCCGACCCCGCGACCTCGGCGCAGGCAAAATAACCCAATCCACCTCTACATAACCTTCATCTTCTTCATCAGAATAATGATTCGGCCCACGCTCGTAGCCCCATCCATTCTGAGGCATCACGGATATTTCAATCTCTTCCTCTACATCAATTGTCACGCCAAATGGCATCATTGAGTGATTAGAAGGGCCGCCTCTGGTAGCTACCACCTGGGGGCACGTACTGATCTCAATATCATCCTCATCGGAGCCCGAGGTCCCTGGCAAAGAAGGTAACTTTCGTGTTGAGTCTACCGAGATGAAATCATCGGCGATATCGGTTTGAACATATATAACTTCAGCCTCGTTAGCCTCGCCGGGGCGAGAGTTTTCTCCGACCCATTTCTCGAGGTTAGGAATAGCTTCAAGGTGTGATTTTGGTACCATTGTAATCATCAAGAATCGATTTTCCTTATTAGCTACCTCCCGTCTTCGTAGCTGGCGTTGTTGCTCCTCAATTGTATTTGGATCAGTGAAGGTTTTGTGGATTTCCTCCCACCGAGTTGCCTCTAGAGCTTCTCGTGACGCCTTCGCTTTGGCAGCTGCTCTTCCTCGTAATTTCGGTCTATTATCTTCTTTGAGGAGGGCTTCCTCGCGAAGCTGCTTGAACCATGCTTCCTGGTCTTTTGCCTGCCTTTTGTTAGTTATCTGCAATTCCTGTTGAGCTCGATCTGACATCATCTCGCGCAACTGCCGGATTGTATAAGCACCTCCATCGGGGTTACGAATCTGGCGTGCCTCCAGTTCGAGCTTTTCCTTCTGTAATTTTACAATATCCTTCTGCGCCAATTTGGCGATAATTGCATAGTCTAAAAAAGACTCTGCATCTTCTAAGGTAGCTCTCGTTGGACTGCTGAGAATTTGAAGCTTATCTCGTATCGAATTGAACTGTTTTTTTGGCTGTTATTGGAGTAACAGGATGAATAAGGTTGGGAATTAAAGATTCGGTTTGCTCATGAGTTGCTCGTCGTAGTGGTTCCAAAACAACTTCCCGGTCAATTAGCTAAAAACCTGACTTTTCCCAGCCAATATATATATATAACAAGCTCTCAAGGCAACTTTTTATAGACAATTCGACATACCGAGGAACTGAAATCTCGATAATTGAAGGCCGCCGCCTCCAGTGAAGTCGTATAAAGCACTTCTTTGTGCGCGCTTGAGATGCTGATAGACCCCCATATCAAGAGGCTAAAGGAGATGAGTTGTATGACTAAGGAGTTAATAAGGGATAATATCGAACATTATATAATACCAAATAAATTGGGGATCCTTATGAGCTGAGAAACTATCTACAAGAAGCATTCTCTTTATTGGGAGATTTCTTTGGATTTTTTTGGAGGCCTGGAAGGCGATCTCTTGTGACCAAGTTTCCCTTGTGATCTCGGGGCCGTACCCAAACCACCCCTCAATCGTGAAGTCATCAAAATCGCTGCTTTTTGCGAAGGAGTGCATATTGAAGTGTTGTAGCCTGCTCTAGCTTGCATTGGCATGTATGTACTCAGCTGATGTAATACCCTGTCATCACCAACAAGCCAAGATCTTGGCAAAACCTTGGCAGCCAAAAATGCCTCAAGTATTCTGCTGCCTACCAGTCAATTCCTCGAACCCATGGCCAACAAAAAGAATTTCGCTATTACTTTGCCAGTTTTTTTTTTCATTTTTTTTTTTTTTTTCACATGATCTGAGGTGCCGGAAGCGGAACTCTTGCTAGCCATCTGGTATCACTATATCGGTGATTCGTCTTCCCACAGTCCCGTTATTGTGTAAGAATGGCATTAGCACTTTAGCTTGATTTCGCCAAGAGAAGCCTGGCATCATAAATGACTCTCAGCACATAAAGGCTACGCCCGCACTTTCGGCGCCAATCTTGGTGGAGATGCCACACGAACGACCGAAGTATCTACCTCAATAATATTGCCACAGGTCAGAACAGGAGAGTAACAAGAGAGTAATTTCCACCTAAACCTATCCTTCTTGCAACCGGGGAAGCTGGGGACTCGCTCGATATACTTTCGATTTAAACAGTCTACACTTGAGTTTGGCTTTCTCGAGACGACAATTCTTGCGTTCGTGGCCTGCAGACAAATGCGAATCTCACTACCGCCGCATCATATTCGCAGCCATCCCCAGGCTTGTTGTCGGCGGCTATCCTGAGAGCACTTACGGTCCACTCTGCTGTAACGAGAGGGGTAAGCCTTAATTATGGAATCGTTGAGAAACATCGCCAAGCTGAGGCGACTGCAGCACAATGCGACTGCTACTACTAATTTAGAGGTCGAAGGTAGCACTGTGCAGCCCTCGAACTCCTCTGCAGAGCCGGCACCTGATACTCGAAAAGCAGTATCAACTGACATGAACGCGGATGAAGTGCCTCTGATTCCAAATTTAACCAATTTCGATGGCAGCAACACTGCGCCGCTGCAGCGGTTCATCGCACTGCAAGACGGGCATGGGCACCGCATTGAACAAAAACTGCGCAAAGAGTCGCTATTTGATCGATGGAGGAAAATAATGAGCAAGAAGCAGCCGCAGGAGGATAATAAGGGACTTATATTGCCGGCAAAGTACGGCAGGTGCCAGGAAGTGGTTGGATATGGCGCATCTGGCATCGTCCATGTCTCGCGCAAGAAAAAGGATAATGGAATTGGCGAAGAACTATACGCGGTGAAGGAGCTCCAGCGTCGGTCGCGGGAGACGGAGGATGAGTACATTAGGCGCTTAACCGCTGAGTTCTGCGTCCTCAGCGAGCTACGCCATCCAAATGTGATCCGCACGCTCGAGCTACTGACAGATGAGAGGGGGAACTACTGCCAGGTGATGGAATACTGCGAAGGTGGCGACCTATTCACGCTAGTGTACTCGGCAGGGAAGTTAGAGGTAGAGGAGGCAGACTGCTTCTTTAAGCAGTTGATGCGCGGCATCGAGTATTTGCACGAGATGGGTGTAGCGCACCGCGATCTCAAGCCAGAAAATCTGCTGCTTACCAGGCATGGCAGCCTCAAGATCAGTGATTTCGGCAACAGCGACTGCTTTCGCATGGCTTGGGAGAATGACGTCCATCTTATGTCCGGGTTATGCGGTTCAGGACCATATATCGCCCCAGAAGTGTATACAGATCAGGAATACGATGGCCGAGCAGTGGATGTCTGGGCTTGCGGTGTCATTTATATTGCCATGCGTACCGGGGGTTACCTCTGGCATGAGGCCAGAAAGGATCAGGATGAGATATATGCACACTATCTCAAGGATCGTCGCCAAGAGGAAGGTTTCAGTCCAATTGAGTCGTTAAACCCAGTAAGTTCCGTTCCCGTGTGCTTGGCTTTTCACGATTAAACTATTGACTAACGAGGCAATTAGTCAAACTGCCGGGATGTTATTTACTGCATGCTAGATCCGAATCCGCTTCGCCGTATCACGGCACCACAAGTCCTGTGGTCGCAATGGGGTCAAAACATACAACTTTGTCAGGCGGCCTTCTAGCGCTGGCATAATTGAGAAGTGGCTTACCCACGTCTAAGCCCGCAACAAGCTAGAAAGGCTAGCAAGAGACTCAGCTACACATCGTTGTCGTATCATCATACGCTATGGCTATATGCATATCTCTTGACTTATGAATAGGTAGCTAGGATGCTCAAAATAATCAAGGTAGTTCGCGACTGTCTTGAAGCCAGGTTAACGGTCTGTCCCTCGACAATGAACGTTGGGACATATCCGGCTTTCTAAGTGACAGCTTCTAAGCTCGACCTGCTCGGTGTACAATTTAGCTGATAACCGGCCATTGGGGGCGTACTCCCTAGTTATATACGATTCAGTCGTCAAACTCCACTATCTCCTACGATGTCGGAAACGGCCGAGGCGACGCGTCGTTATCAAGCGGTATCACCTCCTTGTCATGAGGATATAGTTTTTTAGCGTTAACATGGTATATTTCACGGCCAAAAACACTCGCTAGCCTTGCAAAGTCCGATCTCCCGTCCCCATTCGGATCTCAATACATGCGATGCCGTAAGCCGGCTGGATGGATTGGGGTCCAAGAGGCAATATATGGTATTTCTACTATGTAGCTAGACAAGATGTAAATTTCAGCTCCTAGAATGCGATCGTAATATTGACGGGCCAGAGAAGTTACTCGGGGCAACGATTCGATTGGGCCAGAACCCTCCTGCTGCCGGTGTTCCTTCAGGTATCGTGCGTAGGATACATCCTTGCTGTTCTTTGCAGTGTACCAGAGGGGACAACCCGTGATCAATGGTTGATGCCCGAGTTGGTCTGAACATCAAAAGCCATAAAGCGACTTGCTAGCTCAGCGTCTGTAATATTGGAGCCCGGTTTCGTAACTATAGTCCTTTTTAGCTGTCATCTGACTTCCTTGTCCTCGCTTTTCTTCACTTGTATTGTGATCGGCTAACCAGCATGTAAAACCTACAAAGATTACACCGTCCGCCTAGCCAGCTGCCACCTGTTTTATAAATAGTGTGGGTAATCGGTTTCCTTTTTCACCCTTGAGATTTCAGGATGCATTATGGTTTTATTGTTGAACTAAGTAACTTTACCAAAATCTACATCTCATCAAAGACACATCCCATGCTTACCTATCCCCAAGACTTCACCTATTTTACCTATCTTTAATCGTCCGTCCCAGTAGGACTCGAAGGCAGTGTGGAATTGGCATGATGCACAGACTATGTTGACTTGCTTGCATCTCATCGGCCGAACGCGACTTACTGCGCCACCTTCTCTCCCGCACTGGCTCCTGTCTCTTCATCCTGGCTACCGGTTCCCATGTTGTAGTAGCGTCCAAAAACACGAGTCTCCAAATCCGCAACGTTACCAGACGCCTTACGAGCCTGGCGGCGGAAGTAAACTCGCTTGAGCCATTTCCAAAATTCAATTCCCATAAAGAAGAGCACCGCCTCGACAAAAACGATGCCCCATTCCCACGAGATCGGGGCGTGCTTGAAAACGACGGTGTTCAGTCCGGGAATATAAATGATTGGAAACATTGTAATAAAGCCAGCGATAATAGCCCAGAATAAAAAAGGGTTGCGCCAAACGTCATGCATCCACTGAGTGAAGTATCGCTTGCTCTTAGGCTGCATACGGAAGAACGATCGCCGCATATTAATCATCTCCCAGGCCAGAAATAGCGCAAACCACGTGAGACACGCAAAAGTAGTCGACCGGGCTCTGAAAATGACTCTGCAGTCCTCGCTATAACTGTTGTTACAGTCCTCTCCGATATCGTCGGCACCGCGACCGAAGCCATAGAGGACCAAGACAAATGAGGCCAGGCACAGAGCCGACATCCAGAGGCCATATACTACCATATCAAGGAGCAGCTCTGGGGTGAAGACGCCTTGTTTCAACTATTACCACGTTAGCATAGTGCATACCTACTACTACAACAGCGAGTATATACTCACATTCTGGGGTGGGCGCTGCATGATATCAGGTGCCGCAATCTCAAAGCCCAGACCCATATCTGGCATACCAGAAGTGATCATGATAATCCACAGAATCTCGACCGGGGCCAGGGGAAAGACAGATAGTCCATTGCGATCCTTAAAAGCAAGTCCGATCAGAAGAGTACACGCCTGGGCGATATTCTCTGCAAGAACATGGAGGATGAACTTCTGGATATTATCAAACATTCTTCGGCCTTCTTCCACAGCATTGAGGATCGATGCGAAGTTATCATCCGTAAGTACAATATCGGAAGCCTCTTTGGCCACATCTGATCCGGCCAGGCCCATCGCGATACCAACATCTGACCGCTTTAGACTTGGAGAGTCGTTGACGCCATCACCAGTCATAGCGACGAAAGCCTTTCGGCGGTGCAGGGCCTCAATCATGCGGACCTTGGTTTGAGGAGCGCAACGCGCAACAACAAGCGGTAGTAGAGGAAGCTTGTCGATCTCGGCGTCAGATAGCTTGTCAAACTCAGAGGCGGCCATGACCATAGATCTAGCAACATCCTTGGGAATCTGCGAAATTTTCTCAGGCAGGATACCGACCTCCAGTGCAATGGCTCGAGCAGTTTCGGGATGGTCGCCAGTAAGCATATGAACACTAATTCCGGCTTGGTGGCACATTTTGACTGACGATGCGGACTCAGGTCGAGGAGGATCATAAAGACCAATCAATCCTCGAAAGATTAGATCATTCTCAAACTGCGATCGGTCCAGATCGGCCTCGTTATCGGTGACGTGGGGAATATCAGTGCGGCTAGCCAGGGCAAGAACTCTCAGACCCAAGCGAGCCAGTGATTCCATATTGCGAAGGACGTCCTCTTTGACATCATCTCCCAATTCCCGGATCTCATTGCCAACAGCATAAACAGGGCAAGAGGTCAAGACGCGCTCAATAGCACCCTTAGTAAAGACCCATTGCTTCTTGGATTTGCTGTCTTCGAAGATCACGGACATCTTCTTGACATCGGAGTTAAATGGAAACTCGGCAACTTCGCGCCAGCGAGGTTTCTCGCCACTTGCGAGTCTAGAGCGATTCCAGTTAAAACGTGAGGCGAAAACCTGAATAGCAATTTCGGTAGGATCACCACGACCATGCCATTCACCCTCAACTCGGTGAACAGTGGCGAGATTCGCTAATGAGGCGATGTTGAGATAAGCTTGGAGAGCATCATCTTGAGCCGCGAGCTGCTCAGGATTGACAACAGCACCTTCAGAGTTCTCAGCTTGGAAGTCGATATCCTTAGGCTGGGTTTCTTGGAGGCCTAGGTCACCCATGGTAGGGTTGAAGGGCTCGTTAGTGGCACCGATGGAGTATGTGCCTCTTCCAGGAACCCACGCCTTCTTGACGATCATGGTGCCTTGGGTCAAGGTGCCTGTCTTGTCTGAACAAATGTCTTGGACTGTTAGTAGAGCGACAGGAAGGTTACCTTGGGTGACTTACTGGTTACCGCGCCTAGGGCTTCAAGACTCTTCAGATTGCGCACGATTACATGTCTCTGAACCATACGCTTGGTGCCGGCGGCCATAGTAATTGTGAGCACAACGATAAGAGAAGCGGGAATCATGGAGAGACCGGTTGCGACAGCATAGATGATGACCTCTTTCTTAGTGTTGAACTCGTTGGCTCCCAGAACAATAATAGCGCAGACGATAGCTACTCCCAAAAGCAAAATGGCCAGCTTGGCGAGCTTGCGTTGAAGGGGCGTCCCAACGTTGACACCAAGAAAGCGCCCAACAGCATCAGAGAAGGTCAGGGTCCAGGCTTGCATCCAACGGCCAGCCGAGGCCTT
>JAHARR010000236.1:5145-22833 GCA_019191175.1 Fusarium veterinarium
TTTTTTTTTTAAAAAAACCATAAAACTAGGAATTTTTTTTTTTTTTAAATAATTTCAATTCTAAAATAGATTTTGTTTTTAAAAAATGTTTTTTTCCCCACCAAAAAAAAAACCCCCCCCCCCCCCCCCCCCGGCTCGAGCCAACGGGTATAGCTCTTAATAGTAGATTTAATATATCTTAACATTACTAGATTCTTAACTTACTAAATAGTCTTTCCCCTTCGCTGCATTCTCAATTTGCACTTTAACCTCACAATGATAATAGACCTTTAAGGGAGCCCATGCTCCTGGCTGAGCTCAATTCGACTATCAGCAAGGATAAGGCTTGGCCGGGGAGGAACGTTGCCAAAGAGGTGCGAATCCCTGTGTCGCAGCTGTGGGTTAGAATCGCCTGCGCTCGAGGTGTTGATATGCATGACGCGACGGAAGAAGGGCCAGGTCAAGGGAAGGTTTGCGACAATCAGGGAGGTTGAGGACTCGCGGATATACCAAAAGGTCCAATTAGGCCCGTAGGGGTCTGTGAAAGAGCAGTATTTATTTAGAAATGCGGAGACTATCTAAAGTTATATCGTTCAGTGTTAGCAACATCATATAGGCGGTATTCCCCTGCGTCGGTCGATTGCGACATGAGTTAAAAGATGAACACATACCGTGAAGATGCCCACAGCATAAATACAGCATAACGTTAATTTTATCCTAGTGGTAGTGTTGGACCAGAGGAAAAGTGGTATAGGGAGGAGAATGATCATAATGTCTGAGGACAAGTTGAAGGTTGCATTGGTAATAAGATGGTTCCTTGATGTGGCGCATTGCTCTAGATAATTAACAAGACGCGAAGATATAAGCCATTGGGGTAATACCGTGCTCGGTGGGGACGGCCCAGTACTGGGAGAAAGGTCGACACCAGACCGCAAGATAGAGGGTCATCATAACGACAAACCCGACAAGGACGTACAATGCAACAGTTTTCACTACGCGATTGTAGCTCAAATTCGTCCTGAGACATATCAGAGGATAATCGATTACATGGATAGATAGATGCAAGGTAACTTACGTCAGTCGGTTATATATCAGGAGCAAGCAGCACTTGACCAGCCAGATGACAGTGCATTGAAGCATCTCTGCAATCAAGGTAAGCTTAGATCCGGATCGGCGTCGGCTGATCTCGTCTGGTGTGAGAGTGATTCGTTGAGTCGGATTGATCAGATTATTGCCCATTCGGAAGCTGGCGTTTATGCAGGCTATCAAAACCGCGTCGCAAACCTAGACGACAAAAACAGATGTTAGAAGGGGCAAGAGAAAAAGAAACCCTTTGTTTGACTACACAAACAGAACTGACCATAGCGAGAATCATTAGGTAATCTTCTATCTGGTACTTCTTGACGGATCCTACCACCATCCGACGAGACAGCCTGAAAGTGCAATGTCAGCCAACATTCTAGATTCTTGTCCAGGAGACTGACAATCGGACAATGACGACGAGCCATGTAACGGCGTACCAAATCCACGATTCAATTACAAGGGGGATCATGTCTACTGGACCGGGAGCATGATCTCGATAAGCCCTCCCACGCGAGCCACGGCTTGGCTCGCCAAAACAGAACGTTGAGTAAATGCCAAGATGAGGAAGGAAAAATAGAGAAACGGTAAAAGGTGGACCTGTATGAAGGGAGTGCGGGGATAATCTCCCCTAATGAAGGTTCGTTCCAGCCAACTTATATATTCGGCTAAAGTGGCAAGAAGCCGCAAGCTAGTGCAATAACAGTCTCGGTAGTTATTACAGTAAGAGTGGCCAACGACAATGCATAGATGAGACTCCACATGGCGCAAGCTAAACTAGCAACTATAATAATATTTAATCCGAAGTAGCACTAAACATACACGATAAGCAAGCTGCACAGACAAGCAAGCGGCATAAAAGTCTTAAGCTTACTACGCATTAAATCCACCATTAAGAGACATAACACTTCGACACCACTTAGCATCACGCCCTACGAAGTCTACTAATAATAAACCTAGCAGGGCTTAGTTTATCCACAGTTAGGAACCAACTATTACTTATTAATTATATTATAATAATAGGTTTTCTAATTATAGAAAACTAAGCCATGCTAGGTTTATTATTAGCAGATTATATAAGCCATAGTACTAAGCATTATAGAAGTATTACATCTCTTAATAGTAGATTTAATACGTGTTAGGCTTAATTAATATAAAGAAGTTTTATTAATAGCTGGTAAGCTAGAAGCTATGAAAGTGTAAATAAATATGTTTTATATACTAGAGTGATCTATAGGCTATTATGGTTATAGTTATGATCCTGGGGAAGGGATTACAGTTGGCTTCGTGATCCTTTATAAGCAATCACAGTTAAGAGCATAATCGTTCTGGATTGTCTAATAATAGGTTGAGAAATATGGGGTATATATGATGTAACTCCGGGGTTGTAATGTATATTATTTCTTTTATAAAACATAATTATAAGGCAAATCCTTATAAATCTAAGTTAAGAATAAATTAAATTATTATTTATTCTTTTAAATCTAATAGTTTTTATAACTTTAAAATTTAATTACCTTATAATTAAATATTATTATTTTAGTTATAAAGAGTATTATATTTAATCTTATATATCTCTATAATATATTAAATACCTAGCTTTTAGTTATTTTAAGGGGCCTAAAATATAAGAAGGATTCTAGCTTTATTTAAAAACTATAGTATATTAGGTAGGTAAGAAGTATATAATTAAATAGAAATATTATAAGTTAAGGGATTTTTAGTTGGCATGCTTATTAAACATGTTATAGTAAGAATATAATAACTTATTATAGCCTTATGCTACTTAAAGAGACAATATTAGCCTGTATATAGCAAATGCTACTACATCTTGTGGTTAGGTATATGAGTTCCACCTTTATTACCCTAGGGGCTGTATTAGAGACGCTGCAGGAAGATATGGGGCGCGGGACCATAAGCGCTGCCTTTATTTCTGGGTCATTAGTCTATTATTCTCCGCCGGAACACTGGTCCCCGCCCCGGCCTTTTCACCTCGGTCGTCTAAATGCCATGCCATATATGCGAGGTGAATCGGGGAGTGGGAAACAGGATCAAAGCATATGTGTTCAGTAGGACAAACCTTTAATGCTCGGATGTAATTGGTGATGTGCAGAAACAAGGAATGCCATTTGTTAACCTACTATGCGCCCGATTGGCCTATTCTCAACAGAGAAGGTGGTCGAGCGATCGCTGTTCTAGAAACAACAAAATCCGACTATGACTCACGCGGTGAGATCCCGCCTTGGCGTCGAGATCGGTGGGGGCGAAAGCTCTTCCAGAAGATATATACTTTATAGACCTGTATTTCTCCTCAGGAATTGATGTCAATAGCATAGACTCGTAAGACAAACCGTTTTCTTATTTCTGCTGTGAAATGGCCATTCGCAAAGCAATACTCACTCCCCATTCCCCCGTCCTCGCATCCGCAGCGACAAAAGAACTAAAGGACGACGCCCCCGATGCCATAGAACTAGGCGCCCTCGTGCAAAGGCGCGAAAACAAATCCATCTTCTCGCGATGGCAGAAGCGATGGATCTCCCTCATAACCTCCTTCGCAGCCATGTTCTCGACCCTCAGCACCTTCGTCTACCTCCCCGCCCTCACCCCCATATCCCGCGACCTCAGCGTCTCCATCACGCTCATGAACCTCACTGTCACATCCTACCTAGTGGTCGCGGGCATCGCGCCCGCGTTCATAGGCGATATTGCAGACCAGAGCGGCCGCAAACCCGTCTACATCCTCATGTTCCTGTTCATGCTGGCGGCGAACCTGGGCATGGCGAATCTGACTGGGTGGAGTGTGCTGCTGGTGCTGAGGATGATACTGAGCGCGGGGGCTTCAGGTACGGTGAGCGTTGCGTATGGTGTTGTTGCGGATATTACGACTGCTGGGGAGAGGGGGTCGTTTATCGGGACGATCTTTTTGTTGTAAGTGGCGGCTAACAGCCCACGATAGGGTTTGGACTAATGAGAACCCAGCACGACAATGGCGCCGAGTTTGGGGCCTGTAGTGGGAGGTATACTTGCAGAGAAACTCGGCTGGCGCTGGATCTTTTGGTTCCTCTCCATCCTCACCGGAGGAACCCTCGTGATACTAGCCCTCCTTCTTCCCGAGACGCAGAGAAAGATTGTCGGAGATGGAAGTCTGCCAGCCAGAGGGATATACTGGAGTGTGGTATCCCCAAAGGCCTCAAGGTCAACTCGGCAGAGCCAAGGAGATGCCGAGCCTCGTGAAAAGAGAGGCTGTCGATTCCCCAACCCTCTTACCTGCCTCCCCGTGCTCATGGACAAGGGGTCTCTCTTCTCGATCCTGATCGGAGCCTTGCAGTATGTCAATGTGGTGACGCTGCAGACGTCGCTTGCATCGCTGAGCATCGAGGTATACAACCTGAACTACCTGCAGGCAGGCCTCATCTACATCCCCTGTGGAGTATGCTCAGCAGTGTCTGCAAAAGTCACAGGTAAACTTGAGTCGAGCACCCTAACCACAGTAGCTGATTGATAACAGGCAAGTATATTGACTGGAACTTTCGCCGAACCCGACACAGACTAGGCGTAGAAGATGCCCGCAGCGTGGGAGACATCGAGGGCTTCCCTCTTGAACATACTCGCCTCGAAGGAGCCTACTTCCTCACGATAATATGCACCCTAACAACAGTAGGCTACGGCCTGATCGTCGAGTTCAAAACAGTGAGATCCTAATCCTCTTATAGCCCTTCTAGAACTCACAGTGCCAAGAATATATCATCGATGCTAGCGATGCAAGCCCTAGCAGGTCTCACAGCGGGAGCCTTATTCACGGTACTTTTTCCCTTACCTAGTCGATCCTTTTACCCGCTAATCTCGTCCCGCAGATGACAGCCACCCTCATCACAGACTACAACACACACCGCTCTGCAACAGCCCAAGCGGCGTCCAACCTCATCCGCTGCGTGGGCGCGGGAGCAGGCACAGCGTCGTTCGAACCCCTCATCCGCGCGATCGGTTCTGGTTGGGCGTTCGCGATCTACGCCATCCTGGTCCTGCTCTAGGTGCCGTTGATCTGGGGATTGAAGAGGAACGGCATGGCCTGGAGGAGCAGGAACAAGTGAGACGGACGACTTAGATAAGATGGGGAAGCCCACTAATACGTACTTCGAAACGTGGTCTCCGGGGGAGGCTGGACAGGGATGTTGCTGATGGCCTGCAATATCCACTTTAATAAATGAGCATAACAGGCTCCCCCGCAAAAAGGGGCGTGACAAGTCTTGTTCTTAGCGAGCACGAATAATGAAAAATATTATATACATTAGCTAATAGTAAATTAATACTTCTATATCTAGGTTAATATATAAAATAAGATAATCAAGAATATTAAATTTAACTTAGCTTAACTAGGAGTATAAAGTAAATTAGTATTATTTAGTAATAAAGAAATAGGGGAATAATAATAGACCCGCGAACCGCTAGAGCGTGCACGGATCAGAATATGTGCATTGCGTCGCAATGTTCGCAGCAATCATTGTAGTGGGGCTCGATGTTCTATTGTGCCGATTCCGGCGGGGGCTGACTGTCGATGTCGAACTAGAGGTGATCTGACAGCTCATAATCTCCTCTCTTCTCCCCTGAACATCGTTCCCAGACGCTCAAGTTTGGCCGCAAGCTTTGGATGGGCAACAATTCCCTTCCAATATGACAATGCCCAACATGGATCCAGCCCATCGTCAAGGAGAAATTGAGGCACAATGCCAGGTATATCAACCATTGAGCCCTCGGCAGACAAGAACGCTTCGAGTTCATCCTTCGGCCGACTCCGATGTCGAGATTGAATGCGACCTGTTCACGGTAGACCTCAAGAAGAAATCAGGCGCAACAGTTGCGGGAAGCTCCAAGAAGGCCGGGTACGAGGCATTATCGTACACTTGGGGGAATCCCGAGCCAACCAAGAGAATCTTGGTAAATGGGCTACCGTTCTGGATCTCTGCAAATCTCTTCGCGGCATTGAGACAGCTTCGGCTCCCGGAACGACCCCGAGTGTTGTGGACAGATGCTATCTGCATCAATCAAAACGACCTAATTGAGAAAGCAGGCCAGGTGGGGATGATGTTCAGCATCTATCTCAAGGCGTATAGGGTCGTCGTCTGGCTGGGACAAGCGACTAATGATGACGAATATCTCTTCAGTCTGCTCAAGACCTACGGCAGGGAGGGTATGGGTGGAATTCGTGGAGAGGTCGAGGGCCCAAGAGCACGCAGAGCAGCCACCAAGCTCATCGAGACCAAGCCATGGTTCCAGAGGACATGGACCCGACAAGAGGTACATGCGGCTCACAAAGTCCACGTGGCCTGTGGAAGCCAGGAATGTTCTTTCGAAGACTTTCAGTTTGTTATGGATCGCCTCCTCCCAGACATGGATGAGATTCGGGATACGTTCAGACCCCATCGTGACCCTCGGGAACGAGCCTTGAGCGCGAGGAGAGCATACGTCTTCTTCAAACAGCATTGCGAGAACGACATGTACACTGAGGAAGGCGGATTTCATCAAGCCTGGTTCAGGATGATTATGCGAAGCAGTCTATATGAAGCGACTTTACCACAGGACAAGGTCTTTGCTGTCCTGGGAATCATTGGAGAGATGACCAAGGAGGCCTACGACGTTACAGAAGGGTTCCCGGAAATTGATTACTCAAAATCGGTTTCAACAGTATTCGAAAGCTTCCAGAAGCACACAATCAACATCAGCCAGACTCTTGCCAGTCTCCAGATTTTCTACGACAGAGACGCCGTCGGACGGGACTTGCCATCCTGGGCTATCGATCTGCGCCATAACGTTACCCGCTTGATGCTTCGATTTGGCGTATTCCACTTTGACATGCCCTATACGGCGCCTCCAGTGCAGGCATATGACGAATATGGGCTTTTGCGTCTCGAGGGAGCACGGATTGGAATTATCACCTCAACAGAGAGTCCTTGGAAAGGCGGAATGCACCGAGAGTTCAACTCCGAGATTTTGGGATCTTACTCTTCAGGGGTAGGACTTGAGAGCTGCTATTCGAGCCACGACTGGTGGATGCCTGATAATCAGGGCAACAAAGGCATCGAAGAGGTATACAAGATTCTTGAGATGCGCTGCTCGTACAATTGGGCAGCCTTAGAACCCAGGAACAACGATGTCATCGAAGAGTACAATCTAGCTAAACATCACTGCCTAGTATTTGTGTCGCATCTGGTTCGAGAGGGAGATATCATGATTCATCCGTCTGGTGCCGAGATGCCTTTCATCTTGCGGCCGGATACAGAAGCAGGACGCTTCAGCTTTCTAGGTCCAGCTATCATCGCGATGGGAGTGGTGAGAAAACTAAAGGACAGGGATATGTTCACATATGCCTTTCCTCGCCGTGGAAGTGGCTGCGATGTTGGCTCGCCTGAGAGCTTTGTGCTCATCTAAGGCGAACTTTGGTCTACGTTAACAAGTAGCAACAGAGCATCGCTTGACCATTATAAGTAGGAGGGTCTAACCTTGGTCTCATATTCATGTAACAGTCGATTGAAGAAGTTTCGATACATGTGGCTAGTTTAAGAAGCGATAAATTCTACTGGTTCTCGCAACTTTTCTCGACGGGCGAATTAAGGTCCAACTTATGGTTCTGGTTCCCCTCCATGACCTAATCTCTTTACTACTTCCAATCGCCGCCTAGGCTTCTTTTCATTATTTAAGCCCAACCCTGGACGGCGACATATGCATCGTTCAGTGAATCATGCCTACCGAGAATGATACCGTGAGAAAATATGTCCAATACCTCGGCCTTTTCAACGCCATTACCAGCCTCAAAAAGGCGGTGAACGTAACCTCCATCAGTGGTCTGACGTGGAAATACAGGACTGCTGCAGAAAGACTTCTCTCCTCCACGCGGCTTTGTCTGGGAGCTTTCACCAAATGGTATGCGCTGGCCGGGGCCGCAAAGTCTCATAAGATTGATGGCTGACTGAAACTTCGAGACCGTACCGTTCGAACAAGTCCCCGAGACCTACGAGTGTTGTGTAGCCGGCAACAATGGTCTAAGTACAATAGTGCAGCTAAACTTGTAGGATACGGCCGAAGTCTGAATCAGACATGGCCATATGAATATTCAAATAAGGTCTTCTATGAATATGCATGAATATATTCATATTCATATCCATATAATATATGAATATGATATATACTTGCGTATCCATATTCATATAATGTAGTAGGTCATGATTGGCTTAAATTTAATCTAATCTCTGTTGGAGATAATAGCTACTAGTCATATCCGAGGAATGGCACGAGGGTGCGTTTACCGCCGCCTGTAGTCTCTAGAAGGAAGAGTATAATGACGATATCGAGATACAGCTCTCAAAGTAGTCATTGGCTATGCCTGCTTTATTAAAGCAAAAGAAGGATATAATACTCTTAAAGATGCACTTAGGGCTATAAAATAAGATAATAGCAAGAGAACAGGGCAAGGATGATTTCGATAGCTTTATCTCCGAGGCTCCTATCGCACTTGCAGAAGGTATTACGCCTCTTTAATGGTGGTGTAGTAAGGACGTTTATATAGGATACCCACGGCTTAGCCGTATGGCTATCGATATCCTATCCATACCAGCAGAATCTGCAGAGCCAGGGCGGACCTTTTTGGGGGCTAGGCATACAGCTAGATAGGATAGGCTATAATTGCTGATTAAGAGCATTAAGAAGATTAAGTGTATCGGCAACTAGCTACGAGAGGGGCATATTAGATACTTAGCTAAGGGCAGGATAGGCCTCCTATGTGATTTAGAGGCTATAAAGGGTGAGATATAATAGCTTACAGGTTAAACAGGAGCGATTAAGAAGTATTCAGGCTATATAGCTATATTAATCGATGCCTATTACTTCACTGCAGTAGCTTGGCATTATGTGAGCCATTATATGAATATACATGAATATGTTAACATATACATAAGCGAACCAGATAAAAATCCCTTATCTTATATTATTACTATCTAATTAATTAATTCTTAATTATATAATATGTTGTAATTTAATACTAAGGCTAATATGCTTCTTGGACTTTAGGCCTATTAAACAGACCTAAAATTAAGTCTGCAATGCAAAGATTAATAATATTAACTACTAGCAGCTCTTTAATTAAATAAATAGAGTACAGGCTTACAGCGATTATATCCTAAACTCATGGAAACTAAGTAATATAGAGGAATAAATTTTAGTCTAGTATATCCTTAATTTAGATTTATAAGGATTCCTTCCTAGCACTATAATATTAAAAAAATAGCAAATTAACTACTTATTAACTATAATATATTATTAGTTATACTACTTTGGTTTAATCTAATTATTATTATATCTTTAATCTTGCCCTCTTGGCTTTTTCTTTGACCTTGCCCCTTATAGTTTAATAGAGCGGTTTTAATTTATATAGGATTTTCTTCGACTTAGTAGGTAAAGTCGAAGTAGAATAATAGTTAGGTAATTATAAACTAAATATAAGGATAAGAAACTAATTTTTATTACTTCTTTAAAAAGAAAATTAAGTACTTATTTAATCTTAGCTATGTATCTATTTATATAATAACTATTTATAATTAAGATCCTAGCTATAACTTGTTTATAAATATCCTAAAGACATATTATTACTTTTTTATACTAGTAATTACTTAATAAGGTTTCTAATAACTAGGCCTTATATTGAATATTTCTTAATATAATATATTTCTAGTTAATTACTTATAAATTATTATACCTTAGATATATAATTTAATCTGGAATTAGACCTTGTAATTCTAATTTTAGAAGGACAGGAACCTGTCCGCCTATTGACCGCCAAGAATAAGCCATAATAAGCTCGGACCGTGAGGGAATGCGTATTAAATTCATAACGCTTTCCAGGCTGCTACAGACCTCTATACTTTACATATCACTCTTCATCCTACCCAACAACATTGTTAAGTAACAAAGGAACTCCGGACAAGACACTTGAGCCACGTGGTAACCTAACGCCCACCCGTCACAGACGGAAGCTGTATTTGAGCCCAAACTAGCTTATGTGGACCCTCTAAATAAACCTAAATCTCCCATAACCCTCCTCTTATTCTTCAAAGCTAGTGTAGACAGTTAGCGTCAGAGTATATTGCTGAAAGTTTACTCGGCAATTACCTTGGCTAGGAAGCAGCCTTGCAACTATAGCTACTATCCTATGGCTTTAAGGGCACTTCTTGCCCTTCATCCTTCCGCCAGGACAGCAGATAGAACCGCCCAACTTGGAGCACGCTTTTCCATCGCCACCGCCACTCTGAACAGTACACTAGCCAGAGCTTACGTCAGCAACAAGTTTTGTTCCTTAACCGTTGGGTCTCTAGGCCAGTGTATTTATCACCTTTCCCTTGGTGCATCCATAGTTCTTGCCATTAACCTTGCAGGAGGTTCCGTTGCACTTGCCCCACTCGGTGGCTCTGCTTGTTAAGGCGTCGAGATCGCCCTCTGACGCCGGCGAGACCCCATGGGCGAGGACCGATGTGGCGGCTAGGATCGCGAAGAGGGACGCAGTGAACTTCATGTTAAAGTCTTGAATAGGATGGTCGATATAAGTAGGAGCAACTCTGGTGGCTTGGGATGAACTATGCCACTCGCTCTGGGATATGAGAAGATAGCGAGAAGAAATGGGTAGATTATGAGGGCTCGAGGTGCTTTAAGTATACTGGCTCTAAGAATAACCACCCAGCCACTTAATAGCATGGTCTAACAGGTACCAATCATCTCGGCAGATAATTAGATCATCTGATGACGACTAAAAGAGTATTACCCGGCGATCTGCCTCATGCACTGTGCCGCTATGAGATAGAACAACACCCTGATACTGACAGGTCGGTCATTCTAGATTTCTCGGCATGCGGACGGATCCGTTACTCAATATAGGCATGACAAGGGTGCTTAGAGGAAAACATAGGTCTTCTTACCAGATCCTTTCTCCTTTTGCTTCTTTTCCTCTCGAGCCACTTCCTTTTAGATGTCTTCCACCTGCGTGTCTTCTTTCTACGTCTGTTGGTTGGTCTCTTCTATATGCTATATTTAATTTTGGGTTTTCGCAAACGGGAATCTCTGGACTACCCTCGAGGGAAGCACGGAGTACGCCTTTCTCTGCCGGCCGTTCCGGGACCCTAACGGGGGGCTTCTTAAGCAGAATCCAACCCAATGCAGGGCAACCGAAAGACAGGTCCCTGAGGACCCTACTCTTCGGGCGCGCGATAGCTCGAATTAGGGAAGGTCCCTGTAGGTCTTCTGCATGTGGCAATGGCCGAATAAATTGAGCCCTCCATCCAATGGCCAAAGAGTATTTCGTTACCATATTTGCAGTTAAGCTCATTCAAAAGAGGCAGATCCGGAAGGTATCATTTTCACTGCAATCTTAAGTCACTTTTCATGTGCAAATTTACCTAATAAGCTTCGAGTACTGCGGGACATGGGTTTGTTGTCGCTAACATGCTTATACGGACTGCGCATAAGAGGCACAGCCGCGCAACGAAGGCGGCCTAGTGCGGCATTATTGCGATTGGCTAAAAAGCTAGCAGGCAGGAGGAAAATTTAAAGGAGGGTAATTAAATATGATCAGCGAGAGCATTGAGGGCATACCAAGTATCAATCCAGAATTGTTGACCTCATTTTTCCGTGGGCCGCAGCCTGAAGCGTAAGGTGGATAAAATTTGTAAGTGTCATCTTTCTCGAGATTTCACGTTAATGGAGACAAAAAACAAAACAAGGATGGAAGATTACATGTGATTTCATGCAGTTTTCGGCTCAGGTGGAGCAGCGCGACAACGAGCCTATAGCGGTGCGTTTAGCGAGTTGTTAATGATGAGTATCCCTGCTTCTGCTGGCTTTGGTCATTGCTTACTGTTGAAGTGCATGGTCAGGCCATAATTGACAAGTGCCAATACATTTTGAATAGGCGACAGACGGACAGTTCACGACCAACAGCATACAGGAAATTTGTTATCTTGCAGAGTTGCCATGGCCTGGTATCCTCCCCACACAATCCTTCTCAATAATAGCTGTTTAGGTACATCCTCCACCTTCACGGGACTTTCAAACGGGTTCCCCAATCTCAATCCCGAGACCTTCTCGCCTCAGTACGCCTCGGTCTCTTTCTAGAAGTTATCTGAACAATCTTCAATTGCTTTTTGAGCTCCTATGCATAGTGAGGATCAATGCTTTTGATTAATCTATCTCTGGGGCATTGACCTCGATTTCATTGAGCCGCTGGGTCACCATGTCCGAACTCTTTGACAAATCTTTATAAATATCACCTATCTTAACGGTACCAAGCACAAGACTTGAAAGACTGTCGAGGGTTGTGCTGCTGTTTTCATTCACATCTTTCCGGTCCTTGTCTCTCCGCCTAACATTATTCCAAGTGTCGTTGACAGCTTTGCAGGATTCCATGGCCAAATCCACCTCGGCCTTGTAGGGTTTATAGTTTCCCATAGGCACGAAGTCCTTCCGGGTAGCTACACTGGGCGGATCGAGGCCAGGTCGTCAATACGATGAGCTTTGGTAATCATAACAGAGGTATCCAAACAGGAATCAGTAACGCTCTTATAACCTTCTCTATAGGCCAGAAGAGGGACGAGTAGGCAATTACTAGACAGCTGAAGGCAGGCACGCATACACACATATCACTGATCAACCATAGGTGCCAAACGCATAAAGAGTGAGTGAGTCTTTAGCAATGGCTTTGTCCTCGAGATCACGGTATCTCAATTCATGACGTCCTATGTTCTGCATCAAGCCGGGTGGTCCGTTCCGCCAGCTGATAAGCGCTAGCCTCACGTCCAGCGCTGCGGACCGTCTTGCCACTCGCCACGTATTAAATGCGACCTACGACCATTATCTTCTTATTGCGGGTTAGATAGCTCCATATTTGCAGCTGTCTTTCCAAAACCAGCCAATCAATCATCAAATCATCAACCCGTTTAGTTATATCTCGCCCGGATCGATCGGTGACGGACGTGACTATCGTGGCTGCATCAGCCTTATAGGGCTTGTTACTACGTAGATCTTATTTTCTATACTAATCTCTCCAGCTCCGGCCAGAGGGTATGATCCCAGAAGTCGCCTAGAGCTAGAACGATATCTTGCTCAGTTTGCTTGGCGACGTTTCTATTGTTCAAGTTCATCAACCACTCAAGCGCATAGTGTACATAAGAGGGAGGCCTGTCGTCGTATCGTTGGTCTGGATCCCATTCAGTCAAGGGCACGAAGGGGAGTGTCTTTCGAACAGGTCGTAGTTAGCTATCGGTAAGTTGATCTTCGAGGTCATCATCACTAAAACAGTCTTGGAGGGAGCCTTCATCTGCATTCATGGCCTGGTCAGTAAGCACTTGTCAGGAAGGTTTGGGGCTAGGCGAACTCGATGGGTTGGTAAGGTAGTGAGTGGGCCAGAAGGGCAGGTGTCATCTTCTCTTGTCCCTCATTATATAACCGCGGGTATAACAGGGTATATCGTTGGTGTTTTTAACGCCGGAATTGGCTGTGATAAAAGGGTTCTAATTATTCGTGGAGAGAATATATAGGTAGGAGAGGTTAGACTGGGTCGTGGTGGATAAATGTTATATGGTATTAGAGTAGATGAAAACATTCTGGCTGCGGATTAGGCAGTTAGGGTCAGTATTATAGGAGTTCGGATTATAGGTTATTTGTTTAATGGCAATATTATAGAACTTGCTGTTATTATCCTAGAGATGCTTTTGCGTTGCTGTCTGTAGACTTTCAGCCCGATTTCTGTATTTATCCTCTAATTTGGAATTGCCCTGCAATGCAGTAATGCGTGAAATGTCTAATGCGTTACCATATTGGTAGGAGTTGATTGTAGGCCGAAAGCCAGCCCTATCGTGATATAGATTACTAGACTCGTAGGAAGCAGCTGTATACTCTGTAGCATCCCAAACAGGAACTTGCTAGTGTAAGCTAAGAGCATTGTTATAGTGAGAATCCCAACCTCGATATTGATTTACCAGGTTATTAAGCTGACCTATGATGAAGTTGCGGTCTCCTGAAACTAGGTATTGCTTCTATAAAGCATTAGCAGCCTAAAAGCTGTACTCATAGGCCTAGTCAGAAGTATCTTTATTGACACCGTTATTCATTGGTTTGGGAAATTGCCTAGGTCTGGATAGTCAATAGTTGGTAACATCCTGACCGTATCTGGTATCGCGTAGCCATCGGCCTTCAGCAATGTGATGGCCTGCAGCAGCCACAATGCCACCATAGAGCGCGCCATAACCTACCGGCGGTAGAAACTCGCTAGACATATAACTATACTGGGCTCCCATGTAGACAAGATGTTCTTTGTAAGTTTGCCAGCGGTAGTAATAGACCTCTTTGATGTAGTTGTTAGGGACATCCAAGAGAGGAATGTTCTTCTCGAACCATTGAGGATTTTCCAAGCCGTTAAGCAGCTGGCCATGGTTGAGGAACTCGGTTGCGCCTGGAAAAGATGCCATGGCGACGAGGAGAGCTGGGATGAAAAGCATTATGGTGGAGGCCTTAGACAACGAGTAAAAGAGTGAAGATTAAGAAGGATTATAATATCTCCGCAGTCGACGTTGGAAAGCCATTCAACAAATTGCAAATATGTTTTGCTGGTAGTTGGGGCCACTGAACTTGAGCTCATTTCATTATCTGTCTCTTCTTGAGGATGGCATGTCTGTATCTAATCACATGTCCGCGGTTGAGACTGAGAAAATTACCTACCCTTGAGGATTTAAAATGAGAATCCTTTGTTCCCCATAAAATCAGCCTCAAAAGCCCAACAATCACATAACTGCCTATTTAGTCACCTATCTTGACGACACTATACCGCATTCAGCAGCATGAATGGTAATCATGCTACATTACTCACGCAGAATTGTACGATCTACTGGAAGCAAATGGAAGCCACAATGGACCACACGTGCATTGCAGACTGTGCTTATACGAGGTGTTGAATGGATCATCACATCACCTTGCAGATACGATGTAACAAGCATTCAGCTACAGGATACTTCAAAAGGTCTTCTGAGCTGGGCAAACATGCAGCTTGACATGTGATCCCTAATAGAGAAAGAGATTGCCTTGTTGCGAAATAAATCTAAATATCCTCTGATACTATACTAACAGCAAAGAGTTAAACAAGGTACAGATAGGTAACTGCATACTTACCCTTCTTTCGCTATTAACTTTATTTTTGCCAAGTTTCATTGAGGCTGAGCTTAATCTCAAGAGGGGGGTTCCATTGCTACCCCTCTCAGAGGGGTACATGATTCCGGACTATGTGGCGAAATAATTGCCCCGTCACTGCATCAACAGCTTCATACCCCAGTATAGCTTCGAGTGAATTTAGAAATATAAACGAGAGCACCTTTAGGATTTGCACATGCAATCTCGGCCCGATGCATTTCAGTGGCACAGTAGTAATCACTTTCCCGCGGTAATAGAATATCATGCCAATAGGAGGGGAAAGGTGACCTTTGAGCGGCTGCGTTTAGTAACATTTGGAAATATGCCGCTCAGGAACAGCTCACCTAGTGGCACGACTCGGACCTTTTACATCAAAAACCTTCCCCTTTAGAGAGGCTGGTTTATTCTTGACTAAAGGTCTAGGTATCTGAACGCTTATCTAAAAGTCTCCATACCATAGGTATTACAAAATCGTAGTATTACAGCCAATCAAGTGTTACTTGCCTTGAAGCTCTGGGTAGGTATGCTTGTAACTGTATACAGCGTATCTACAGCATGAAGAAGGTCTCGGACTATTACAAATTGATATGAGTCGAAAAGCCGGCTAGTACGATAGTTGAATGATCATTGTGGTCATCCTTGCGGATCAAGTGTTCTCGGCAGTTACTACTTTCAATCACGGTGACTTCGCTGGCTTTGGCCAGTCTCGAGGGGAAAGAAACATTATAAAAGGGCTTTGACATTCCCTTCCTCCTCCAATCTTTCTCAACCCATCAGCTCCTGCACTCATATCTCACACAAACATCTCCCCCTCGCAATTTCATCTACAAACGAAAATATGCAATTCAAGGCTCTGACCATCCTCGCCCTCTTGGGCCTTGCCACCGCTGCTCCCAGTCCTGCGAACAGCATGAAAGACCTCCCTGATGGCCCTTACAAAGGTGTCAACAACGCCGATGGCTCTGCCACTCTGACCAATATCGAGACCGGAGAAACTTTTAACATCAGCAAAGACTCCGCCGCTAAAGAAAAGCGATCCTCAGCTCTCCTCGAGAAGCGTCTGACTAGCTGCTGGGGCTACCAGCTTGACCACGGCGGTGTCGACCAGGCCGTCGTCCAGCTGAAGAACTGGGCTGGTACAGGTCATGACTGGTCCAGCGGCAACACGCCCAGCTACTTTGGCTACAACGCTCGCGGCGTTTATGTTTACTACTGCATCAACGCTAAGCACAGTTCTGGCAACATTGACGTGGCGGATATTGATTATGCTCTCGGACAGATGGACAGCGGTTGTCCACGATATGAGGCTGGATACTTCCAATGGCCCGGTAGCCCTGAGCTTGTGGGCAAGTGCCGTTCTGGCACTGCTGTTTGCCTCGGCTAAACCTATGTTTTGAGTCAAATTCTAGGGATTTCGACAATTAGCTGGAACAGATATACGCAAGGAGAGTACACACGGACTTTCGTTAATTAATAATTTTGCCGTAACTACCTTTTTAGTCTAGCTGCTTACTACTTGCTGGTCTATAAAATACAAACACCGTTTATGCAAATCCTATTTGTCTCATATGAACAATACTCTGTTAAAATAATTACTTTACTAAAAAGATATATTTCACTATATCCTTAATAGAGTACTTATTACTGACCTGTGGTGGAGTTAGAGCTCTTTCTTGAAGAGGTAATAGAACGAGACGTAAACGCGTGGTCCGCAGTAAGTACTCAAACCCGGCTTACTGTAATAACGCGTCTCGTATTATAAGACGTGTGTCTGTTCTGAAAATACGTACTTAACATCATCCATAGCTCAACCTCTACTACTTCATTATTTACTAAGCTGCCCTATGTAAATATGATTTTATGTAAGAAGCTAAGGTAGAGAAAATAAACAAGAAGTATATAAATTCTAATAGCTAAAGTATTATAAGGTATTTTGTTTAACAAGGACTATCATAAGGTAAAAGACCTTGAAATATACAGGGCATATATAGTATTTATTTAGAAAGAGAGTACTAAGTTATCTCCTGTTAAAGTAGTTATTATTATAATATATTTTATTTATTTGCAAGAAGAAGACTAAATTAAGTATATATACTTTTTTTAACTACTTATTTTATAGAAAATAAATAAACTAAGAGTTAAAAATAGCTTTATATACTAACACGCTTAATAATATCCCTTATATTATTTAATAACTAATAAATTAATCTTAATAGGAAATAAAAAGGCACTAATATAATATAAGGCAGCTAATAAATTAAATCTAGGGTATATAATAAACTTTAGTTTACTTATAAGAAGTTATATAA
This sequence comes from Fusarium veterinarium, assembly GCA_019191175.1. Lineage (NCBI taxonomy): Eukaryota > Fungi > Ascomycota > Sordariomycetes > Hypocreales > Nectriaceae > Fusarium > Fusarium veterinarium. Next base: position 22,731 of record JAHARR010000236.1, read on the forward strand.
TTTATATAAAAATTAATTTTTTTTATTTATTTTTTTTTCCCTTATTATTAGCCTTATATAAGGCTATTAAGCTTTTTAACTTTTCTATAAAGGCTTAAATAGT
>JAHARR010000237.1:3296-20455 GCA_019191175.1 Fusarium veterinarium
GAACAGAAACCACCTGCGATTCCTTGCTTGATAGGCCAGCCCTTAATCCAAGCGTTTACAGCAGTGAGGGTAGAAGTGAAAGTTCAGATGCCAAATGGGACCTCCCTTGTCAGCTACTGGGTGCATCCAATGACTTCAGCTCAAACCCAATCAATAGTGCTGGCAATCTTTCCCAAATCTTTCTATCTCATATGCTCCGACGATACCCAGAAGGTTGCATATTAGACTTGAAGTCTAACAGCAACATGCCGTCGCATCAGAATACGAATAATTTTAATATAGCCCGTGTTCCACTCAACCAGTACCCTTTTACACCGAAGCTGCTCTCGAGGAACGACCAAGAAATGCCGACCTCAGCATACGAACAGAGAGAGCTTCTGCTATCCTTCCCTGAAGCCCAGAATATCGCCTTCATTCCCATCTGGGATCCGGTCAAAGGTGTTCTTTCGATTGGTGGCTTTGTGTGGTCAAAAGCATCGCGACGCAGGTTAGATAAGCAAAGCGAGTTGCCATTCTTCAGGGCGATCGGAATACTAGCGGCATCAGAAGCCTTCCAGACCGAAACAATGGCAGCTGAGAGGGCGAAGTCAGACGTTCTGAGTTCGATATCCCACGAACTACGCTCGCCAATCCATGGAATTACGCTGGGTCTCGAATTGCTGAATGATTCTGGTTTAAGTTTAGCGCAGCAGAATATAGCGCACCTGATCGGAACCTGCTGTCATACTCTACTGGATACCACCGAGCACCTCTTGGATTACTCGAAGGTGAATCAATCGATGAAATCAGATACTTTACGCGACGGGAACTTAGCACGATCAAAATTTGAGATTGCTTCCTTATGCAGTGCACAAAACCCTAACAAAGAAGCTAATCTGGACCAGATCGCCGAAGATGTGGTAGAAAGTGTCTATGTTGGTCAAATCTACCAGCGTGCATCAATGTCTCGTATCTTTAATCCTTCTAGCAACCAAAAAACTACCGAATTTGGAGCTATGCGACTTTGGGATTCGATAGAGGCTGCTGAAGCAAGGGCCATCGATCAGCTGAACCTGAAACAAGACGGAGATGTTTCAGTCTTTTTATTGTACGATCCAACATGTTCCTGGTGTTTTCAAACGCGGGCTGGTGCAATCTGTCGAATTATAATGAACCTCCTTGGAAACTCACTAAAGTACACCTCTAAAGGTTTCATTAAGGTTTCCATGACTCAGACTGAACCAGACGATGCTATTGGCGGTGAAAAGATGATCGAGCTGGTAGTAGAAGATACCGGTCGGGGAATCAGCAAGAACTTTCTTCGGAACAACATCTTCAAACCTTTTTCCCAAGAGGACCAACTATCTACCGGAACGGGTTTAGGACTTAGCCTCGTTCAGAGAATTACTTTCCAGCTTGGCGGTACAGTTTCGATTAAAAGCCAAGTCGATGTTGGCACAGAGGTTACAGTATCAATACCCATGCTACAAAGTACGAGGTCTCCCACATCTGAGCTTTTTAAACACGAGTCACGCTCCAGGCAGAGCTCATGTCATGGTCTACATGTTAGAATGGCAACCCAAAGTCACGGAGCTGCTCTTCATGCTTTAATGAACGAGCTTTGCTATGAGCACCTGGGTATGGTACCAGACGTGATATCTGACGGCGAGCAACTAGCTCCCGATATTACCATTATACGAGCCCATTCAAAAAACAGCCTGTCAGAACTAGACCTCTCATGGCCAGACGCTCCGATACTGGTGGTATGCGATAGCGCATTTGCCGTTCAACAGTATGAGTCTGCATACGCCTCACCTAGTCGCAGGAGATTATATGACTTTGTCGTACAACCGTAAGTTTACCATTCTATTGATCCTGCCTCTTAATAACCAGTTTGAAGTCTAAGTCCAAACAAGCTGCAAAGGGCTGTCTCTAGAGCCGTCACTCGCTGGGCCAACTCAGAAGACGATTCTTACACTGCTGCTAAAATGCCACTACCGAGTCCACCAGACACAGTGTCATATGGCCAACTACCAACACCTAGCCCCGCAGTTAGAAGTCCTTTTGGAAACCTTCTTTCAGCTCAAGACTACTTCCAGACTGCGCAGTTCTTAATAGTGGAAGATAATCCCATCAATCTTAAGATTCTGACTTCTTTCATGAGAAAGCTTCAAAAACCGTACCGCACTGCAGTAAATGGACAGGAAGCGGTAGATACTTACAAAGCGACACCAGGGCAGTTTAAGTACATACTTATGGATATATCGATGCCGGTAATGGATGGTCTAGAGGCTACACGTCAGATACATGCGTTTGAGCGATATAATGGGATTGTACCGTCAAAGATCCTTGTCATCACAGGGTTAGGGTCTGAGAGTATACGAGAAGAAGCAACCAGAAGCGGTGTTGACATTTTTATTACAAAACCCGTTAAGTTGCATGAACTAGAAATAAGGATTAATAGCTAAGGGGAACTATTGATATTAAGCACTACTAGAAAGTTAAAACAGGTTAGGTTTCTAAACAAGTAAACTAGTCTGTGCTAGGTTTTGTATTTGGGAATTGATAGAGCGGCATGACGGTTTTGATACAGAGGCATGACCTTGCAGCGGCATGACTTTACATAACATTTAATTGGTCAGTTCTTCGCGGACCCATAGATACTTCCTGACGAACCTAGTGTGACCAGCTCTCTTAACATGACCTTATTCTTACCTCAAGCTCTCCCAGTGCTCAAGATCTTGGCATAGTAGGGTGTCTTAAGAGGTCTCGTTTTGAATGGAGAATTCTTGCTCTGTTTATTGCTCAGGAAACACGTCTAGTGCTCTACTCTCTGAATACTATAGAAGGAAGTATATTTTTATCGCTGTCAACTAGCTCCCATTGACTCCTCGTTCTCCGGATGCTCGGTTGCATCCTCCGACCGCTAGCCCGGACTCCTGTTGTTCGTCCAGATCCGAGGGTGGCTGAGTGACTTCGTGTCTGACACTGAGTCGATATGCTGCTTACCTCATTATTGGCCTGCGTGTTACTATGCTGGCTTGCTTCCAACGAGACCCTGGTGAGTGTAGATTTATTGACGATCCGCGGCGGCCGACCTCGCTTACGGCCTGCTGGCTGTCTTGCTGCTAGGCTGGTCAGTTGACTGACGTTTTGGCTGCTCCCGCCAATGGCCATTCTCGAAGGCACAGGCTGCGCGGTATTCTTGGGTCTGCCACGTAGAGCAGTGGCAATCCTAGGATCAAGAATCCGTCGGTATGGATCTTGGAATGATGAATCTCGTAGTCGCCAATGTGGATGGACATCATATCTAGTGAAAGACGTTGCAGATCCCAGCTTCGCATAGACTTTATGACAACAAGGGACCCCAAGCTCGACAGAAACCGAGCAGTCATCGTTACAGTCTGAGAGAGGCTCTGGAAAGGGATTCTTCCCGGTAGGCATCGCCTTACGAGCAATACGATATTGCTTGTTGATCAACCCAAGCGCCTTCGATGAAATCACTGTTGGTAGATCACCTAGGTAGTCTCCACTTGATCCTAGGTATTCACGGGCAGTAAGAACCTCATCCTGTGCGCAGGCATCCTCGAAGTCACGTTCTTGATCTTTCATCATGTCCTGCATTGCTTCGACGAGTCGATACAAGTGGCTCATGCCGTTCAAGAGATAGCTCTTGATGTTGTTGTTGCTTGCCTCTGTTCCGGAGGTGACGCGGATACCAAAGTTGCGATGCTTGCGGAGGAAGCAGCGTGCCCACTGGGCCCTAACCGGCAGATAGGTCCCATGGAGATAGCGTAGGATGACTCTTTGGTCATCAAACTTCTTGCAAAGGTCTCTCCACGCCTTCTCGTGGGCCTCCTCTGTTTCAGCAAAGAGTACACGCTTCCACATCATAAGAACCCCTCGGTAGGTGTGGGGAATCTCGTCACCGGTAAGCGCGTGGACCAGCTGTTTGTCCGTAACGCTGAGCTCAGCCTGTGTCTGAGGGGCAGAATCCTCCCAGTCACTGGCGTCAGGGCTACTACTGCTCTTCCGTTTCTTAGCCCACTTCTGCTTCGATTTAAGCAGGACATTCGAGTTAATGTGATAGATGCAAAGTTGTTGCTGCACATCAGGAAACTGATCATTGAGGGCGGCCTTCATAGAGTCGTCGAAGTCGGTGATAATGACATCAGGTTGCCTAATAGAGTGCTGGTCTATAAGCTGGCGAATGCTCTCAGCGAGAAATTGGAAGCCTTCTCTTCTCTCATTGTCGATCAGGCCGAAGGCTGCGTTGAATACAGTCCCAAGACAGGTCTGACCGGTGGCTTGGAATAAGGGAAGCTTAAATCGATTAGTATTGTATGTGTTGTCAAAGCTTATGACCTCGGGGAACCGCTTCCACATCTGGATGCAATAAGGAAACGTCCAGACAAGACCAAGTAGACGGTTTGGTTGGTCATCAGCCCACTTGACAAGATAGGGAATCTCCATCTCGTCGAAGAGCTTGATTAATGCCGCAGTAGGTGTGTAGCCATTTAGCTTTTCCCGGTTGATGAGCGCGCGGGCGTTGTAGATATCCCTCTGAGTAAATGACGATTCAGGATGTTGCTCTTCGGCCACGGCCCGAACATCACGAGCCCGGATGCCGACTCGACGACTTGTTGATTCAATGGTTGCCCTTACTGGCGTAGTGAGTCGTCTATGGGAGGGGTGCGCAGACGATGTGATACTAGGTCCATGGTTATGCTGGCTGTGTTCCAAGTTTGGATGTTGTCGTAGAAGCCATTTGCTCTCTTCCAGGGCTTCAGCAATTACCATCCACTTACAGCCACACTTCCGAGACTTACGCTGTCGAAGACCTGCGCCTTTCGAAGCCCCTGGCTGTCCAAATCGATCACACTGAAGCGAGTATCTTATCCGTCGTCCTTTATATGAATAGGCATTCCTTCGAACGATGCCAAACCCGTTTTCTTTCGCGAACAGATTGACCGAGTCGAAGAGAGCTTCAGCCGATGGCGCCGGGTCGCCTGGAATAGGTGGGTTAGGGATTGGGCCTGGAGAAGGTGAAGAGATTTGTTGAAAAGATAATGATTCCGGTGATTCGGCCCTTGGTGATACTTGAAGAAACTGTGTAGGTGACTTGCGCGGTGGAGAGTATGGTGGAGGAGATTCGTAGGCGTCTGAGCTGAGCGGTGACCAACCCCATCGCTCTCGCCATGCACGCACTCGTTCGTATGACCGAGCAAGGTCAATAGTCAGTCTCTGGCCTTCACCAACGACCTGCCGTACAATTTTCATAGCAGACTCGAACTCAGCTCTTGTTGCGGTCGATGGCCGTTGGGCTGGCTCTGGTGGGGAGGAGAAAGGTAGAGGGTCGATTTCGGGACCTGGAATAGGGACCCTGACTCGCTGAAGTCGTGTCCTCCCTGATGGAAACTCATTTAGAAGGTGAATCTCGTAATCAAACCGCAGATCCCACGCAGGTTCGTGGAGGCCCTGCGAGCCATGGGGCAGCGGGAAGGTCGAAAAAGTCTGTGGATAAGAAGCAAAGAGATTGCTTAGCGTGTCTTCGTCGCCTATTCCATAGTATTGGCCGATGCTTGCGGCGGAACTGCTTGCAGAGTTCGGTCGATTTACAAGTAAAGGAGGGCTAAAACTGGCTTGTTGGTTTGTTCGCTGTCGTTTTTCACGGTGTATTTAATTGCTAGGGCTTAAGCTTCGTGGCCTATGAAGGCCTATACGTCGTTCCACTGCAGGGGAAGACATTATGGAAGTGATAAAAGATATGAGGTCAAGACGTGGGAACGCGTCTACGCGCCTAGAGTTATTACGGCTGGTTCGGAGCTAAGGTCGAAAAAATGTGGAGAGCTAAAGCTGTAGAACTTTTAGTGCAGGGGGCAGAATCCATAATCTACTAACGTGTATAATAAGCAAGTAGGCCAGACAAGCAAGTGGGCCAGAAATCTTACCCTTTAAACGATAAACTATCATAAAAACATAATAAACTATCTAATTAATTAAAACTACTTATTATTCTCTTCCCTAGATATCTCAGTTACTACCTGATAGGTTCTTGCATTATGCCTAGTCTTGCCGCATATTCCACAATGCCTTTCCCTTGGTCGCGCCAAACTTCCCTGACCACCACTTCTCGACGATTCGGCCACTACCTGCGTATTAACATCTATCTGATTAATTAGCTCCTGACCTCCCCCTACTGTTAGTACCCCTCCTTTCTGTAATCAGGTTCTTTTTGCCCTGCGGCGTCGGCTTAGTGCCTTATTTACCTGTTGAAGTTCTTGGTTTTCTGCAGATAATAAGGTAACCTTATAATATATTCTAGTTACTGCCTTTACAAGAGACTTTAAAGCCTCTATAATTAACTCTAGGGAGCTACTTTTATATCCTCTGATTTGCCTTTTAAGGTATTTAGATTAAGATTTTACCTTGCAGACTATATTTAGGGTTTTTAAAACCTAAGAGGTGGATGTGCTAGCCTCCTCCTTAATAGGTGTTAGAGTCCGTAGCTTTATATTAAGTTTTGAGATTATATTTTCGGGGTTAAGAGGAACAAGCCCGGCTCCTCTAAAACCCCCTTTAATATTGCTCTCTGTTATAGTGGCTTGAAAGGCGGCATAAAAGGCCGGGAGGAACTTGGTCTTCGAAATATAGGTTATAGAGCTTTTTATTATATGCTCTATTTCTCGACTATAAGCCCTCTTAAGGGGCCTAAAGCACCCGATGTTAAGAGGCTGAAGTAGATGAGATACATAAGCCGGCATACAAAGCGTAATAATATTATTCTCCTTATAATATAGCTCAAAGTCAATAAAATGGTGACTTTTATAGCTATCGAGGATCAGAAGACGATAGGTACCAATTATTCGCTTTAATGAACATCGGTTAAAGTGTTTTAGCCACTTAAGACCAGTCCCGTTATCTATCCAGCCATTTTGGGTCGTGGCGATAGCCTAATCGCCTGGAATGTTGCATTCTTAATACTAATTCTGTAGGTGATTTTAGCCTGCAACTACGATAAACGGCTCGATCGCCTAGCCTGCTGTATTAATTGCTTAGATCACTGTAACCTATTCTTGGTTTCCAGGCTATAATATTTTAGGCCGTCTATGCCTCTCTATATATATAATAACCATACTGGTTAAGAAAACGCCCATTATAAAGCCGGTCTTATCAAAGTTCTAGATATTATCTAAGTAGATACTATACTTCGCGATTATGTTCTATACGAGCCTAAACCAGTTGCGAATAATAGTCGGATCTTTATATTTAGCCCTCTGATAGTTATATCTCTTCTGAAAATATATCCTAAGTAGTGGCTATCGCTTGATGAAATTCATAGCCCAGCGCGCGCCGATGCGTGGCGCGTCGCGGTTATCAAGCAGTCAATTAGCCATTTCTTTAACACCACGCAGTCGCAGGGGATATCCTTGCAAATCTAGGTTGATAATGAACTCAAGAAGAGTATCTTCTTCTAGTTCAGATAGCTTCCGTAAGTTAGGCATAGTATCGCATCGAGATTAAACCCCTTGCTGGCGGCGACGTAAGGTATTACGATTAACTGTGTAGATTTCTGCGGCGCGTCAGATACTTAGTTTTAGATTATCTTAAAGGGCCTGAAGTGCAAGATTAAGATTAGCCTCGTAGTTTGGTTATAATATATCTGATTATTAAGAACTAACTGGTAAAGTAGAGAAGATGGAAGGTGAGGGATTTTTGGCCCACTCGCTTGTCTGGCCCACTCGCTTATCATACATGTTATGTTAGCTTAACTTTATAAAAGTGCTCTAACATCGGTATCTGCCCGCGCTATGAGAAGACGGCTAGAAAGCAGGTATGCATATGTGCCGGGACCTAGCGATAAATAACCTTGTAGAATTGCCACGCTGGCTTCGTGTTATCAAAATACACCTGGAAGGGGCAGAAGTAATAGAGGCTTTTAGGGATTCTGATAGCATACACGAATAAAAAGAGTGTAGTTTACCAATTTCGACGCAGCCCTTGGTGTTGTAAAGTCTCAGTAATAGAAGGAACCCAGAATACGAGTTTAGGAAAAGGGAAGATTAATTGCTATGAGATAAATGCACAGGAATGGGAGACACGTATAAGGGCATAGAGAGTGATGGACGACGATTCGGCATACGCGATAATTATCCATAGCGCGGTAGTTTATAATAGTTTAATATAGTATGGATGCAAGCTTTGACGGGGATAATACAAAAATGCCTTTAAAAATAGTCTTATGGCGGAATCTGAGCACTTAGTCATTGGGAAGCATGTCCATTGAAAGTGTGCAAGCATATATCCTGATGCAAATCTTTTTACTGCCCACCTGCACCCTCCTTGTGAAGCGCTGTTCTTTCGCAAAGAATATCATCGAGATCCATGAGCTTAGTCACTCAATGCAGCTAAGCGTAAGCGTTAGCTTGTTACAAATTACGGAGGTTGGCACCTGTCTCGCTGCCACAACATTGATAGACCGTGAAGTCTGGAGAAAAGCTTGGTGGGCACTATATATAGCTGACCGCTAGTCTCGGCTTACCGTGTCAGATCAGTGATCCTGATCTCGCCGTTGAGCTTCCTACAAATGGGGTTGTATTGCGAGGGCATCTACCCTACTGTTTATCGAGCCGACAGCAGATAATAAAACCTCGCGATACAGACTTGTGAATTTCTTCAATACACGCAACGGGCCTATGACCGAGATACTGATGGCTTGTCAACCTGATAGCCTGAGTATTTCCGGCTGCAGTCAGAACAAGGATGCCTGACAACCATCTATATACTACCGAAACCTCCTACCAAAAGCCTTGATCTATTCAAACTCGCTCTCTTGGATATCTTTGCCAACTCCGCAACATACCCAGGAACACCACCCGGTATTTCCTTCTTATACCAAGCCTTAGAATCCTCAAGCGCAAGCGTCGCCTCGTGCATCTCCGCAATCTCTCTACTGTCCCAAATTCCCTCCCGTCTATTCAAAGACCGCAATAGATTGAGCGTGCGCGATCGCAGGCGTTCATCTGAACAGGCCCACATGACAAGAGAAAGACCTGAGACGAGGTCGCCTTCTAAGGAAAAGCTGGGTTGGTTTGGAGTGAGGACTCTCTGCGAAAATACCTCTGCGGCATTGAGGAAGGATTCCACCATATCATGTGATGGCTCGCAATCTTCTTCCGGTTCCCAGGCCATGCACAACCTCCATAATCGTTGTTGCAACGTGAGATAGATAAACTGCGGGGACTCCAAGTGTTGGAACTCCCATATCGCGATATGCTTCTTAGTCAGCTCGAAGCGAGCGCTCCAGGTCTGAAATCTGTCATCTAGCTCATCCCACATGGCATCGACTTCTGCTTTCACAGAATCATCCATCTTTTTGGGCGAAAAATCATCAGAATCGGATGGCATCTCTGGATAAGGTATTTGAGCCATTATGTCGATTGCCACGACGTCTAGTTTACGCAAGACACTGGCTGCTTCGTCTAGATCGCGAAACGGCTGGCCTGATACATCCGCACCGTAGAGAACATCAATACACCCAGATCGTATGTCGGGGATAATAGTGTCCTCCGTGAACATTGATACCTCAACACCCAGATTCGAGAATACCTCCGTGATCTTCCTTATGATCTTTCGTTCCTTGGCGTTGTTTATAAGGGCGGGCGACGAGAGTAACCGGGTCCCTGCTCGGATATGTCGAATGGATTCGGCATATCGACCAGTAATTCCTTCAAATGCTATAAAAAGCAAACAACAGACCAAAGTACATTGCAGATCCAAAGCTGAATCGAGAGACATATGTGGTATAATCTGTGCGATAGCCTTGTTATACTGCTGCATGGCCAAGCTTTTCAACTGCGAAAGTGGAGAGCACGTCTCCTGCCCAGCCATGTAGTGGCGATGTGCAGCACCAACAGCGATGATAGCATGCTTTATGGGCTTACATGTGTGGGCTAGTGGTAGAACGTATGTAAGATAGAAATTCGAGGATCCAGAGGAGCACGTGAGTTGTGCTGAAGTCCAGTGGTGGAAATGGTGAAAGTAGCAGCTTTCGATAGGCGTATCGGCCACGCTGGGGTTGAAAGAAATAATAGGAGGCTTCGTGGCTACTTCGGAGCTGTATAGCTGTATTGACTTCTTGGCAGGGGTGGCATAGCCATCGCATTTAACGCGGGCGTCACGACAGCGACGACAGATAGGCTTTTCCTCATCACACTTCAAGTGCCGAACCCTATTAGGCGGAATTGTCAGTTAGAAAGATAAGTAGGATTAGGTTATCAGTGCTAACTTACTTGCTATATATCTCGCTTGTCAGTCATGTATTCGCCAAGTTTACACAGAGGAGATAAGGATATAGGATTAGGATAGGATAAGCAAGACATACCATGTTAAGCAGCCAGTGCGGACTTTAGGCCGAGAAGCTCTCTGCCATTTTTGTTTCTTAGGTAATATTACAAGCTGGTTCATTTTGGCTGCATAGAGTTTGAAAAGTGGTCATGGGAGGATTCAAGTGCACCATCTGTTGGACGGTTCGTACGGGGAATTTCAAGATCTGCTGTGTGGAGTCTTTAAGAGGCGCAGCGGTTAAGCCTAAGTGCGGTTTCGGGGACGCCGAATCCTGTTTTTACGACGCAGCCAATCAGCAGGTTTTCCGAGCCAAGTCATTGTTTATTAGACCATAGCCTCCCTTCAATATCATTTAGAACCACTAGAAGAGTCATACCGAGCTGGGCAATCAGATAACCCTCGTCACCTTTTTCGGATGTACAGTACTTTCAGGTTCAGTTACCGTACCTTACTAACACAAATTATCATTATTGGGGCTAGTGTGGGGCGGTACAGTGAGCTGCTTTACGGCCAAAGGCCGCCTCATGACCCAAGGACCTCTACTAATGCCAATAATGCTGCCAATTTCAGATAACCCCGTCCAAATTCGCTCTTCCCTTCTCCTACTGTACTGGCAGTCTTACGCGGTATGGTTCGGGACTCTAACTTGTAGAATTAAAGTCTCGAATATTTGGTGCTACAGGGTAAATAATGTTGGAACAATTGATGGTTCCCCCTCAACTTCAGGATTAAGGTTTAAGATTAAAGTTAAGGTTTAACGTCCTAAAACTCAAATTGTAGGACTGTCATCTAGGACTCTAGAACTCAAGTCCTAGAATGAATCAGTCGAAGATATAAAGCCGCAAAGGCCCTTCGACTACAAGGAGTCAATAATAATAATTAATTACCAACTGCACTCAACATCCTTGCGTAATCCAATAACAAATAATGGACATGCAAAAGTGATGATCTAAAGCGCATATTTGCCAAGGGAGCATTCATCCGTCTCGATTCAATCTTGGCTTATGCGAATCCTGCTAACTCCGACACAAGGCAATAGCCAACCAGACCAATAGCCATTAATTCAAATCTTTACCACAAAGGATTTATTTAGCTAGCAACCTATATGCTATATATTGACCCGTAGTTTGTAGGCAAGTTGATTACATTGGAATCAGTGATAGATCGCCCTAGAACGGCGCTAGGAAAGTGACTTTTTGCTTAGAGATCCTCTACTCTTCCTGGCTATTAAATATGGCTTTAATAAGCTTATCCTAGTATATACCCTAAGTAATTACCTTTTTGCCTTTATCCTCGCCTATGCCGAAATAAACCGCCTTGCTATAAGTTATTACTTTAGCTGTTATCTTACTAGTAAGTTTAATAAGTTATATACTTAGAGTATATTATATTTATAGAGTCCTAATTATATTTTGCATTTTAGCCTTAAGTATTAAGATCCCTTTAATAGTATTAATAAGCTTAGGGAAGTATACTTTAATATTTTTAAGAAAGATATATATAAAGGTATTTTAATCTTAAAGATTAATATTAATATAATAATATATAATATAATTATAGATAAGTTTATAGTTTAAAGTAGTTATAATTATTTTAATTATCTTAAAATATAATAATAATTTATATAAGTTTTATTATATAATTATTAAATATATCTTATTAGTAATAAATTAAGATAATATATATATTAGCTTTTTAAATAATAATATATATAAGAAAATTAGTAAGATAAATATATATATATAAAAGAACTTATAAAATATTAAGTTCTTTCCTTTTATTACTTAACCCTAATTAAATAATTTTAATTTAATATAATAATATATTATAAACTATTATAAATTAAAGCTAATATAAAAGTAATTAATACTAAGAAGAATCTACTTAGATAAGAGAACCTAAAAAGATAACTTAAAAAGTAATTAATTATTTTCACTAGAGTAGCAAAAGCAGGATTTTAAATCACCGGATTAGCTTATAGATAGTAAATCTTAATTAAATTATAATATAAGCAGATAAATACTGGCCTAAATGTTATAGAGTTAGAATTAGTATTATAGGGATATAAAGCCACTAAGCTGCAAATCTCCACTTTCTCCGCCACTCCACATGCATATGTGTGGAGTTGCTACTGTTGAATCAACATAAGAAAAGGCCGCGCCATGTTCTGATTTATATCTGCTGCCGGTGGATCGATCTCTAGCGAAGTTATTTCCAGGGATTAACATAATCCACGTCAGTCCGCACGTCCCTGGACCCCGCACACCACAATACCATCTATATATCATCACAACAGATAACTAAATAGTTTATAACATTATCAATTCTGGTCTAAATCAATTCGTTTTCGTTGCAATGGAGTCGCTGGCCTCAGATAAAGAATTTACTATAACTTTAGCAGTAGAAGACGCGGAAACCATTGGATTGCGTGCATCGGCGCGTTACTACGCGCTCAAGCTGTGGACATTACACAATCAAGTTAACGGAGCTAAAAATATACGCACTATACACAAAAACGATCAATCTCTGACTGTAATATAAGAAGATAACTTGGTTAATTATATAGTTAAACGAGAGAAAGCTTTTTGGCTATTCACGAAGCAAGAAATATACGATTTTGCCTACACGCTATTGTTTCTCAACTGAGAAGTCAACTACCTCGGCAAGAACTAGGTCGATAGATTTTTCTCCCGTCATCTTAGTATCAAAATGAAGCCATCACGAGTTATTGATGTCGCGAGGAAACATTATGTGATAAAAGCATTATTACAAGATTACTATACCGGCTTGGATTGGGTCATATAGTTGAAGTAAGTCAGTTTATCGAAAATATATAATGTGGATAAGACTGGATTTACTCGTGACTCAAAAGTGACTCATTAGTCATAATGAGTCACGAAATTGCAACTCTACTCCTAGGTAGCATTTGCACCAAGATTGTGAAGATTCTAGTAAAGAAGCCTGCATTAGCCGCAAACCTGACTCACTCATAGCCTTGAGACCCTGCCAGACGCAGGTTTCGTTAGCGCGAAACTTTAATTTGCCTGGGACACCAGGTTCTCGGGAATCCATGGCTTCTAACCGGGCATAGCTCCTTTACGTAGGTGTAACTTGGTAGGCAGGGAATTCCGGAGATCGGAATCCAAAATCCGAACTCATATGGTAACACAATTCATGTGGATAAGCCTTTTCCCGACCATCCAATTGGGCGGGAGCTTCATATGATTTGACCAATGCAATCAAGCAAGCAGGTGCTTGCCTTACGCCATGCCAGGATTAAGTTTTGAGGCCCAATTTTAGCGATACTCACCAGTGCTATCTGTTGCCCAATTGATATGTGAGATTGCTCAATTAATGATAATTGTACGGCAGTGTGCCCCGTATGCTTCCGGGCTGTCGAGAAGATGCTTCGTACCAGCATACGATAGAGTTAAGTCTAAGTACCTTAGATAAACATAGGTTTGAAGCCTTTGTCCATTCGCAGGTATAAGGACGAATCATAGTGTTAAATATGTGCTCTGGCGCACAAGTTATTTAATCACGGTAATTATATAAAGTCTCCGCATTCTAATCCTGCCTACAGTGGGATGCAAAAAGTATTCGCAGGTGTGTAAATCGCCCTAGCTCTTCTAGTTAGTAGCTTAGCTTTGCTTAGGTACTTGATACTAGGTATCCCACTGATTTAGGTGTAATATAAGGTATTGAGGACCTGAAAAGCTACCCCTGACTAGCTTCCGAGCATCATATCTACCTACACACCTACGAATATTTTTTGCATCCCACTGTATCACCTTTTTCCGACGCAAGCCTCATATCTGGAATGACCTCTGTCGGCTTTGCGGTATCAATTAGGCAGGCAATCGGCGGAGTTGACAACAACTTCGTATAACCTTACCAAACCCAATCATATTCTCGTTCCGACTGCCATTTTCAGAGCTCAAGGCACTAAGCTAGCAGGGGCCGCTTAAGAACCTAGAAGAGGGAAAGCTATTGTAATTTTAAGCTTTTTGCGAGTTGGAAAGCCCTGTGTAAGGACAGTTGGTTTTGAATACGAGGCTAATCGATCCACACCCATCAATATGTCAGATTGGTTATCAGCGGCTGCATTTTTAAAGCTGCGTGAGGTTCAACGGCTTTGGAAACTGTCTCGGTGTTACCGAAGAGGAGTGTATTGGTGATGCGCCTGCCAGTAACCTGATACGCATATCGAGCATGTTCCCTGTAGGAAGACGCAGTAGAGGTGCTGTCTTCACCGCCAGCACTTATGTCACCATGGGATTGGTCAAGAGTGCAGCGATGGAGTTGAAAGAGCCAACACGAGCGAAAAAGCGGAGGCTGTTCCTCCAATCTGTGCAACGTGTGGATATTTTTGCTCTCCATCCTTCACGATCGTAGTCTTGGGGCGTAGGCCGATGGCCAGCGACGGGTCTGAGGTTTTAATGCTGTTTTCTACCGGTATTTAGTTAATTGAATGAGACCGTATGATCCAATAGAGCCCCGCAGAGGATAATAACACTATCATAACAAACAGTACTCGGTAGTCTCGAGTATGATGTCAACTGGTTAGGGTTGGCTGGCAAATACGGTTTTATACCGCCCCTTAGATCTATAATGGTAAAGAGTCGATTTATAATCAGATGACAAATAGCAATAATCACAACGAGACATATAAACGCTAATATTATCGTGTTAAATTAGCAAATTCACTTTTAATAATCAACCTACTGCTTTTCCGATTTTGCAATAATGGCATCTCAGAACGCCACAAGAGGATTCAGATTTACCCACACTGGCCTCAGAGTCACAGATATTGACCGTTCAGTCGAGTTCTACTCGGGCGTTTTTGGTATGAAAGAATTGGGCCGTATGCCGTTAGATACCGTCACTATTGTATTCATGGGGTACTCGGATTCCATGGCTTCCGAGGCACCCCTATTCGGCCGAGAAGGTGTGCTAGAGCTAGTGTGCCCATCGGCAAGTGGATACCGTAGATTGGTTCGATCAATAACTAACCTAAACACTAGAACGCAGACAAAATATCTTCTACCCTAAATAATAACTACAATTCCCGTATCGTTAAACTGGCGTTTGGTGTCCCGGATATGGAGTCAGCTATGGAACATATCAGGAAACAAGGCGTTAAAATCCTCAAAGAAACGGGAGATTCCAAAGGTTTCGAGGTTATATCCACATTTCTTGGCTGCGAAACTCCGGATAAAGGATTTGATAAGTCCTTGTGGGAGGCTGCTGTACCTGTGCCGTTCATTGAAGATCCGGACGGATACCTCATCGAAATCATCCCGTATTCGGTTTGATATACCGTTGGCGTAACTGTAGGCTACCATTTTATGGACCAAAGTTATATTAGGCATAACGTACACGATTAGCATGCGTGACAAACAAGCATGCGTGACAAAAATCTAAGCCTTTAAAAATTAAAACCACCATAAAAACACAGCAAACCGCTGAATCTACCAACTGAAACTAATCTCTGTGTTCTCTCTCGTTCAGACACTGCAGTAACTATCTGACGTCTTCTTGCATTATGACCGGTCTTGGCGCATGTTCCACAACGCCTTTCCTTCGCTCGTGCCGACCCTTCCTGACCACCACTCGACGATTCGGCCACTGCCTGCGTATCACCATCTGTCTGATCAATTGCTCGTCTTCCTTCATCGATTATCATTGCCCCTCCTTTCTGTAGTCATGTTCTTTTTGCCCTCCGCCGCTGGCTTAGTGTCTCATTTGCCTGCCGAACATCTTGAAGCTCAGCCCTCAGTATGGCCATCTCCTGCATAACCGCCTTGGTTCCTTTAGAAAATGACTTTAGTGCTTCTAAAATTGATTCTGGAGAACTGCTTTGATGCCTTCTGATTCGTCTATCAAGGTATTCCGAATAGGATTGAGCCTCAAGCACGGTCTTTGGCGTCTTTGAAACCCAAGGTGTAGGGTGGTTAGCCCCCTCCTCCACCGGCGTTGGGGTCCGTAGCTGCACGTCAAGCTTTGAAACTGCATATTCTGGGTCAAGAGGAACAATCCCGGCTCCTCTAAAACCTTCCTTGATATTTCATTCTGTCATAGTTTTTGAAAGGCAGCATAAAAGGCTGGAAAGAACTCGGCCGGGGAAACGTGGGTTATAGAACACCTGATCAAATGCTCGATTTCTTGACCATACGCCTGCTTAAGCATGGGAAAGCACCCGACATCAAGAGGCTGAAGTAAATGAGACGAATGAGGCGGCATACAACGCGTGATGACCTTGTTCTCCATACAATACCTCTCAAAGTCGACCCAATGGTGGCTTTCGTGGCCATCAAGGACCAGAAAACGATAGCGACTATTGGATCGCTTGGCTGTAGACCGGTCAAAGCGCTTTAGCCACTCGAGGCCCATCTCATTGTCAGTCCAGCCATTTTGGGTTGTTGCAGTAGCCCAATCGCCCGTAAGGTTGTTTTCTCGGTACCAGTTGGCGAGGTAATATTAGCCCGCACCTATGATGAACGGCGGGATCACGCAGCCTTCGGCATTAATCGCTGGAATGACGGTAATCTATTCTCGGTTTCCAAGCTGGACTGACTTCGGTCTTCCACGTCTTTCTGTGCCTGTGGCGACCATTTCACTTGCAATGACGCCCATCATAAGGCCCGTCTCGTCAAAGTTGTAGATACCGGCAAGGTCGATACCATACTCCGATTGTATTCTCCATAAGCCTAGACTAGTTGGGAATGACGGTCGGATCTTCGCATTTGGCTCTCTGGTAGTCGTACTTACGAAAAAAACGCGTTTTGAGCTCTTTGTGTCGCTTGACGAAGTTCATAGCCCAACGCTTGCCG
>JAHARR010000238.1:0-22461 GCA_019191175.1 Fusarium veterinarium
TAAAAGTACTATAAGATACTAATATACTTATTAAACCTACTAAAAGTTATTTCTATTAGTTATAAGTAATATACTTAGGATATAAAATCTTATATAATAAAATTAGAATGGATAGGTAAAAGATTATAGTAGTTACTAAGTAGAAACTACTAATATTAGTAAAAAAAACCTAGTCCTTTTTAGGATTTACTAATTATTACTAATAGTTTATTAAAGACTTTAGTAAAATTACTATCCCTCTTACTAAGATTACTAAGAAAGATAAGTAATTCTAATAGAATAATAAAGCATAATAAGCTTTTAAGCAGCTTAAGTCAGCTATTATAAGTAAACCTATCCTTATTATATTTAATCCTAACTAGTAAGTTAAACTTAAGACTAATACTTCTAACTTCGCCTTAGGAGGATAAATAGGATAATAAAATAATAATAATATATTACACCCTATTACTTTCTACTCTTATAAGATATATAAAGTAGAACTTAACTATCCTATCTATAATAAAGAATTCCTAGCTATTATTAACTACTTTAAGGAATTTAAATACTACCTTAGAGAAAGTAAACACCTAGTAAAGATGTTTATAGATTATAAGAATATAACTTACTTTATAATAATATAAAAGCTAAACCAATAATAACTATACTATGCCAAATACCTATATAAATTCGACTTTACTATAACACACTATAAAGGAACTAATAATAGGCATATAAATACTATTAGTTAATAACCTAATTTTAATATAAGAACTATTAAAACTAAGAAATAACTCTTAGAGATTAACTCTAAAAGAGAATATTAGTTTACTTAACCAGTTAAGATAATTATAAGAATAATAAAAAGCTACAAAAAGTATAACTATATTAAAACTATCTATAAAACCTAGAGAAGTAATAAATTTTAATAATAAATAAACTTTAATACTAAACTATATAATCTATAAGAAATAAGGTTTAACTATAAAGGAAAAAAAATATAATAACTTTAATAGGTATTAAACGAATTTAAAAAATAACTAATATAGGAAATATATAAATACCTCCTACATGGCCATCTAGGCATTATAAAAACACTAAAAAGAATATAAGAAAAATATAAGATAGAGGGAATAAAAGAGATAATAAAAAAGGTTATCTAATAATATAACCTATACTAAAAAATAAAGGCATAAAGATATAAACCTTACAGATAACTATAACCACTCCTAATAGTATAATAACCTTGGGATTTAATTATAATAAACTTTATTATAAAGTTATCTTTATTAAAAGAACCCTTAACCAGAATCTTTTATAATAGTATTATAGTTATAGTTAATAAACTTATAAAATTCTCTTATTACCTATCTTATAGAGAGTTAATAAATACAGAAGAACTTTTATATATTTTTTACTAATATATTATTAATATATATAGGTTATCTATAGAAATTCTTTCTAATAGAGGACCTATATTTACAGTAACATTTTAGTAATTACTTATAGTATAACTTAGACTAAATCACTAACTTATAATAGTATTCTAACTATAAGTTAATAAATAAACTAAATAAATAAACTAAGTACTTAAATAATACCTATAATATTATATTAACTATAAATAAAATAATTAGGTTAAGAAACTACTAATAGCCTAACTTATATATAATACTACATATAATAAAAGCATAAAGCTCATACTAACTTATACTAATTTCAGATTTATACTAAATATATATTATAATATATAATAAGAAAAATCAAGCAATCTAGCCGCCATACTTAAAAGTAATAACCTTAAAAACCTATATAAAGAAATAAAAATAGAACTCGAATTTATTAGAAAACATATAAAAAACTACTATAACCTAAAACGGTTAAAAAGATTAACCTTTTCGGAGGGAAATATAATCTACCTAGCCATAAAAAACATTAAAACAGACCAACTAACTTACAAATTAGACTATAAATTTATTAGACCTTATAAAATATTATAAAAGATCTCAGAAAATAACTATAAACTAGACTTACTACTAAAAGTTAGGCTCTACCTAGTCTTTTATATTTTATTACTTAAATCAGCAGCAGATATAATATAAGTTAAAATAGATAATAAACTATAAGAAATCTTAAGACCTAAAGTTTATAAAGCAGAGGCTATTAAAGATACCTATAAAATTAATAGCTAAAGAAAATATCTTATAAAATAAAAAAACTACCTAGAAAACAAAAATATATAAGAACCTCTAAAATACCTTATTAATACCTAATAACTCCTAAAGAACTTTTATTAATATTAAAACCAGAAGAATAATTAATAAAAGCACCTAAGCCAAGAAAATCCTACTTAAACTACTTAGTAATAATAGACTAATCCTAAAAAGTACTATCTGCTATAATATTCTCTAATATAGCTTATTTATTTTATTCTGCCTTTTCTAGTTTATTTATAAAACTAAGGCCATACTAAATTATATTTATACCTCTTACCTCTACTTAATAATATTAATACTATAAACAAGTAATTTTAGTAAATTAAGCACTTATTATATTATAAATATAAGTAGACTCTGCCTAAAAATTAATTAGTTTATCTTTAGCTGCCTCTTCTTTATGCTTAAGATAATATTTCTTATTAATAATCTTTTAAGCTAACATTATATTAGTAAACCTATAAAATAATTTTATATTAAATAAAATATACTAGCTGCCATAGATAATCTATAACTATTATAGGATATCCCAGATTTTACATAAGGATTATAGCAATTTGACTTTGCAAGATCAAGGATATATAAATCTTCTATTTTCTAATAAATATAGTTAGAATAAGGCATAATAAGGTTCTTAAATGCTATAACTAGGATATAAAGAGATTTTTAGTTTTTAGTAGAGGTTTTCTTAGCTTTTACTATATAGTTAGATATCTTAAGGGGATTATAAAATTAAGATTAAACTCACTAAGAGATAACTAATAGAAAAGGTATTAACCAGGCCTTAAGGATAAGGCCTAAAGGAGGGGAGAGATTATATTACAACCCCGATAGTTTTATCATATATACCCCATATTTTCCACTAATTAGCATAACTCCTGCTAAAGATAATTAGTACTAAGACTCTACGATTAGAGATAATTTACTACAATTAGTAGCTAATCTACTTAGATTATTACTAATCCCCTAATAACCTTACTAATTAAATATAACCACCTTAAGTATATAAAACATATTTATTTGCACTTTTATAGATTCTAGCTTACTAGCTATTAATAAAACTTCTTTATATTAATTAAGCCTAATATGCATTGAATCTACTATTAAGAGATGTGATACTTCGATAAGCTTAGTTATATGCCCTATGCAATCTGCTAATAATAAACCTAGCACGGCTTAGTTTATCCACAGTTAGAAACTAACTGTCACAATATAGGCTTTTAATAGAAATCCTATTAGATAGAGGATTTATATTTATAGCTAAATTTTAGTAAGTACTTATAGGATTATTAAAAATAAATTATTAACTTATTATAGTATTTAAACCTTAAGTAAATAAATAAATAAAATAAATAAATTAAGTATTAAAATAATACCTTTAGTATTATATTAACTATAAATAAAATAACTAGGTTAAAAAACTATTATATATCTAATTAATATATAATATTACCTATAATAAAAGTATAAAGCTTATACTAGCCTATACTAATTTTAGATTTATATTAGATATATATTATAATATATAAAAACCTAAAATTACTAACCTTATAGTAATTATTAAAAGTAATAATTTAAAAAATCTATATAATAAACTCTAAATAGAATTAGAATTTATAAGAAAATAGATATAATAATATTATAACCCTAAAAGAGTAAGAGATCTTACCTTTTTAAAGGGAGATATAATATACTTATTTATAAAGAATATTACTATAAAATAACTAAGTTATAAACTTAACTTTAAGTATATTAGATTTTATAAAATTATTAAAAAGGGCTTAAAAAATAATTATAAACTAGACTTATTACTAAAAGTTAAGCTTTATTTAATTTTTTATATTTTATTACTTAAATTAGTAAAAAATATAATATAAGTTAAAATAAATAATAAGCTAATAAAAGTAAAAGAATTAAAAGTCTATAAAGTAGGAGAAATTAAAGGTATATATATAAAAAATAGTAAAAGAAAATCTTTAATAAAATAAAAAAACTACTTAAAAAGTAAAAATATATAGGAATTACTAAAATACCTTATTAATACCTAATAACTCCTAAAGAACTTTTATTAGCCCTAAGGAAAAAAAAATCTAATATAATACTTTAGTTAATAATATTATAATTTTTTAATAATTAAATATTATTTAAAGTAAAAGATTTTATAACTTAATAATTAGCTAATTCTTAATTTTTTAATACCTTTAACTTATTAAGATCTTTATAATTATAATAAATTATTTTAATAGCCTTTTTATATAAATATTTTTCCTAGTAATATAAGTACTAAAGATAGGTAAAGGCCTCTTAGAGGTTAGCCTTAGCTTATTTTTTCTACTTATTAATATAATCCTTTTTATATAATACTTTTATAACTATAAGAAATTAGTAAAAAATAAATAAGAAAACAAAATTCCTTAAGATAGATATATAAGCTTAAGAAGTTATATTACTAAAGTTATAATTAATATACTTCTTAGAGATATAAAAATTATATTACTATTTGCCCTCTAAAATTATATACTAGGGATAATTAATATAAAAATAAGTAAAGTAATAAGGTATTTTAAAACTAAATTTATAAATTAAGTTAGAAATATCTTTATAATATTTAAAAGCTACTTTAAGATAATTAATATACTTAGAAATATAACTAGATATATTATTAATATAGAAAAATATTTATAGAAGTAAGTTTGAATTATACTTATAAATTTTATACTTAGTTACTTATAGGCCTTAAGGATAAGACCTTAAAGAGGGAAGAGATTATATTATAACCTAATATATTTTAATATATATAAATAAGTACCTTATTTTTTCTCCTAATTAATAGCTACCTACCTTATAATAAGTTAAATATATATTATTTAACTTATATAATAAAGGAAGATAAATAAAATTAAACTAATTATATTTAACTTATATATCTCTTAGTATATATATATATTTATTTAATAGTAAATAAAACTTAACTTACTAGCTATTAATAAAGTATTTTTATATTAATAAGCCTAATATATATTACTTAATTATTAAGAGATATAATACTTTATATTACTTAGTATTATACCTTATATTATCTGTAAATATAAACCTAGTATGGACTAGTTTACCTGTTTAGAAACCTAAACTATTATATATAGGCAGAAGAGTTTTATAAGTGCTGGCTTATTTTAAGAAGGATTAAATATATTATTATTAAGACTACTTAAGTTATTATCCTAAACTTTCGGATTTATTAGAGTTATAACCTGGATTTAAGACCTTATTTTCTTAGGCAGGATTTATTTTAGTATGTATAAATATCTTATTATAGGACTAATATTATATGCCCTTAAGTAAAGAAGAATTATAAGTAATACAGAAAGATAAATAGGGGATAAAGAGTTTACTTATTATATTTTATTATTAAATAATAGCACCTTAGATAGGTAAATTAAAACTTAGATATATATATACTTTGCTTTTTATTAAGCTTACCTAGTAAGATAAGGCAGGATAAATAATCCTTATTATAATTACTAGAATAATTACTTTTTATTATAACCTAATATATTATTATTATTTCTTTTTTTTTAAGTTTATAAGTCAGCCTTAAAAAGTATATCTAAGCATCTCTAAAGTCTAATATAATTTAAATATTTATTACCTCTTAGTAGGCAAAGCTTTATTAAGTTAATATTATTATAGTTAACTGCCTTAATTATAGCCTAAACCTAGCTATATATAACCTAGCTAGAGAGTATTACTTACTTTTTAGCTAGCCTTTATCTTCTTTTTATAACCTACTTTAAAGGCTACTCTTTTACTAACCCCTATAATATACTTAAATTATTTACTATGCTTTTATAATAAGTAATTTAATTTAACTTCTAATTATAACTATTAATAATAGTATAGCTTTACTATTATAATACTTAAAAGAAGCCTATAAATACTTAATCCTAATAGGTATTATCTAATAAAAAATTATAATATAACCTATAAAATTAAGTAAGCTATTAAGAAAAATAATTATAATAAGCTTTATAATATAATAATAAAAATTAAAATAAACTAGGGAAAAAAAGATAATATTAGCTATATTAAATTAATAATCTTTAGTTATAAGATCTTCCTGCTTTTATAGCCTTATTATTAGCTAATTAATAAAGACTTCCTTAATTATAAAATAAAGCTGCTTTATAAGCTAAAAGGGAAGTTACTTAGAGGGGTAAATCTAAGCCAAAGGGAAAGAGAATTTATTAAGG
Source organism: Fusarium veterinarium (assembly GCA_019191175.1). Classification (NCBI taxonomy): domain Eukaryota; kingdom Fungi; phylum Ascomycota; class Sordariomycetes; order Hypocreales; family Nectriaceae; genus Fusarium; species Fusarium veterinarium. The sequence continues at coordinate 6,446 of JAHARR010000238.1, forward strand.
CCCTTTACCTAGGCGGCTTATATAATAAGTGGCTTAAGGCTATCTAGTAGCAGGCTAAGAAGGTATTAAAGAAGACTAAACCTTAATAAAGACAAGGAGATAATATACTATATAATCTGCTATCTAAGGATAGTTAATAAAGGAGATAAAGAAAGAGGATAAATATATAAATAGAAGAGGGGTAATTATGTGGTTTTATAGAGAAATAAGAAGAAGATATATTAAGTTTTATATAAGTTTAGTTACCTAAAGTTAAAGACCTAAAGTTATAATATTAGCATTAGCGGCATAAAGAGGGTTAAATAGGTTATAGGATATAATATATAATAGATTTAATAGATTAGCTAAACATTAGTGTATTATTAATATAAATAAGGGCTAATATATTATTATATAACTAAGATAAAGGCCTATAATGCTCTTATTATCTTAAGAAGGAACTCTTATTATCTTATTAAGAGGTTTACCTACTTAAGAGCTATAAGCTTAATATAATTTATAAATTATATACTTATATTTATTATAAATATATAGGTAATAATAAAGATAGTAATAAAGTAGTAAGTAGAGATAAATTAAAATAATTAACTATTATAATTCTTTTAGAAGTATTTTAAAGTATATTAAATTTTATTATTTAGAATATTATTAAAGTATAAAGAAAATATATAAGGAAATTCTAAAAGAGTAATATAAAATAATCTTAAAAATAAAGTTAATAAGATTTCTTAACCTAGGATTTATTAATAGTATTAAAAAGACCTAGCTAGTAAAGTTTCTTAACCTAGGATTTATTAATAATATTAAAAAGACCTAGCTAGTAAAACTTCTTAACCTGGGATTTATTAATATCCTTAACTAATCCCTGCTTATAATATTTTAGTTATTTTAGATAATTACTTTTTAAGACCTAATTTAGGTATTATATTAGGGCCTTAGTTTTAGCCAGGTTAAATAGCCTAAAAAAGGGATATAAAAACAGTAGATATTAGTATCTATAAAGGCAGAGAACTTTATCCCCTAAGCTTAATAACTTTTATATATATTATTACCTATATAGATATTTTAGTTATTAGTGGTTTTATAATGGCTTCTTAGCTGTAGCCTAATTCTCTATTTATAACTAGATATACCTTATAGGCATATCTTTATAATGCCTTAGATAATCTTAAAACTACTATTAATTTTTCTAGTATTAAGGATATACTTTATAATACTTTAAATCTATTATAAAGTATATATAATATATTAAATAGGTATTAATACTACTTTAGGGAGTTTAAAATAGCCTTCTAGTAAGAAAATAATAAGCTAGCTTAGGTATTATAAGTAAATAAAGTATTAGGTTAATAAGTAAAAGAGCTTTATAAGGAAGGGAATTATAAAAAATAAGATAAGGTCTTATAATATATTAAGCCCTTAATACCCCTAGAGGAAGATACTTCTATTTAATATAATATAGAGGAGCCTTTAATAATATATTATAACCCTAGTAGCTTTATTATATATATCTTATACTTTCTGCTAATTATTATATGCCTTATTAAATAGATTAGTACTAAGACTTTATAATTATAAATAATTTATTATAATTAGTGCTAATTTAGTATAATTACTACTAATCTTATAATAACCTTATTAATTACTATTATTATTTACTAGTATATAAACTATATTTATTAGTATTTTTATAAACTTAGCTTATTAACTATTAATAAGACTTCTTTATATTAATAAGCCTAATATATATTACTTAATTATTAAGAGATATAATAGCTAACTTACTTAGTATTAATGCCTTATATTATTTATAAATATAAACTTAATCTAAACTAGTTTCCCTATTTAAAACCTTATTTATTATATAATAGAGATATAAAAGATAGTAAATAAGGACTTATAAAAAAAGAAAAAATAGTATTAGTAAAATAAGCTTAAGGCATTTAGAAAGTTCTTATTTTTATACTCTAATTAAATATAAAAATATTTTTTAAATTTTAAGTAGTTATATTTTTATTATAATAAGATATTAAAGGTAACTTATTTAACTTTTAATAATTCTTTTACTCCTAATAAATATTTCTTTAAGAGTTTATAATTTATAAATAAATAAAAAAGTTAATATAATCTTTTTAATTATAATATTATTTAAAATAGTAACTTTCTAAGATATATATTATATATAACTTAGAGCTACTAAAAAGCTATTTTTATTTTTAATTAACTATATATATAATAAATCTAATTTCTTATAATTTTAAGCCAACTTTTAGGATATTTATATCTTTAAAATAAAAATAAATACCTAATTTATTAAAAGGCTATAATTAAACCAAGGTGGTTATTTTATATATATATTTATATATAACTACTTATTAGGTATATAACTTTACCTAAGTACTTTACTTACTAATCTATCTCATAATATGTATAAGTTATAAATCCTTTTACTTAGTGCTATCTTCTAAAACTATTAAAGACTTATTCTCTAAGGCCAGAGTATAATAGATCTACTATTATACTACCTATTATTAAGTCTATAAAGTTATTTCCTAAGCTCTAGAGAGTAAGATATAGCTGTTTTTTATATTTAAATAAGTTTAGATATAAAGGTCTATAATACTATCTCCTAAGTAGTAAAATACATAAGGTTTAATAAATTAGATATAAGCCTAAATTTATAATATATTTTCCTATAATATAAGTCAATACTTAAAAAGATATACTAAGATTAGTTATTTCTTAAGTCTTTATAAGTTTATATATTTACAGTTTTACAGTTGAAAGAGCTGTCTCCTATTATAACTACTCTACCTTCTTTATGGTATAGCCCTCCAAATTAACTATGGTAATTGGTTAATACCCTTCTGAAGCAGAAAAGGTACAAGCTGGCCTGTATTTGCAGCTACGCTCATTCTGATTAGCTCAACACCCTTCCCCGTGACATATCAAAAGGGCTGTGGCACTCAAAGAGATAACAGAACAGCAGTTCGAGGTTACGCAAAAGATTAAACACGTCATTCGCCTTTGGACTGAACACCAGCCACATTGGCCACACCAGCAACCTCTCAACTCTCTACTCTTACATGACTGTGGCGGAGACTAGACTCGAACGGCCTCAATGCCTGAGGGGTACTCCCCCTTGTCTCAAAAACGATGCATCGCATGGGTATACTAACAGGGATCCTTCTTATCTTCACGGCTGACTCCTACGTGGACGAGAGGGAACGAGCATGACTGGGCTGACAGTCATGACATAATTGTTGCTTCTGCATGCCGGCGCGCCACGACGAAGTCTAGTCAACCGTTCAGCACTCGAGAACGTCGAACTTGTAGCGAACCTTGGAAAGCGTTGTCCTGTATGAAGAAGCGATCCACGATGTAATCCCACTTTTGCGTTTTTTCTACGTAGATATTGTTGAATCTGATAAAATGAGAGACTCTCCGAACATGTAAGAAGTTTGCAGAGAGTATGAACTGTGGCTGGACCAAGATTCCAATATTTAGTGACAGATTTTGGTTAGTATGCTTGTGGTGTAACACCAAATAAACTGAGGTGTGCTGAATGGAGGTTAATGGAGTCGGCTGGACACCTGAGAGTTTGTCCTAATTGGCGCCTTTCGTACCGTATGGTATCGCTATGGATGCCAGCTTCTAAACATTTCAAGACCCTGGACGTATAACACTGCTGGTCAAGACGGTATTGTCGGAATGGAAAAAACTGATTGTCTTGTAAGCTGTTTAGTTAGCGTTACTATCAGAGTAGCAGCTAATCGGGCAGTAAAGGGTTATGCTCAGCAACACGTATAACCCGTTTTCTGCCATTACTGAAGCCAACTTCTCGATCGTTCTTGAACCCTTTTCTTGTTCAAAGATCACGGCTTACAGAGATTCAACCAGCTACTAGTAGCGGAGGTGCGATGACGTCCAGGGGGATTCCTTTGCAGTGTGATATACCTGACAGGATTCTGATTGTGCTACGTTACTAGTAGAGATAAGTCATCATGTAAGACTCTCTACTAGCAGACCTCTTTCATCCATGTAAGCCTCCCTACTAGTAGAGAGGTAAGTAATCACATAAGCTTGTGCAAATAGAGGCAAGTAATTATACAGGCTTCTACAAGTAGAGACATACTTGCCTCTCTACTTGTAGAGGTGATTACATGATTACTTTCCCTCTACTTGTAGAGATGCAGTAGCGGAAGTGTAATCAATATTAACACTTGTCAACCTTAGCTATGTCACGGCGCTTGCGACGACTCTGCTAAACGGTACTGGCAGACTAGAGCTGGGGTGTCTCTTTTCCTGCAAAAAGGCCCGGTGCCTAGCGGCTAGGTCTTTGACGCCTCTCCACGGGCACAGACCAGTGTGTATTGCTATTAAAGTATTATCTCTTATTTCTTATAACTTAAAAACTACCACTGTAAAATAACATAAGCAGAATAGCTTTGATAGCCAATACCTAACCCTTTAACCCTACTAACCCTACTAACCTAACGGTACACTTCTCTCTGTCTAATAGGAGCTTATAGCATGGAGGCCAGCAATACGTCCAAAGACGAGTGCCCGCATAACGGCCACTGCATTTGGAGCCTTCTCGTAGAAATGGCCAGTAATCTCACCTGCAGCATATAGATTAGGAATGATGCCTTTCTGGCCAAGAACGCGCGCTTCCACATCAGTCGCAATGCCGCCGAAAGTGTAGACAATGGCCGCGGCTAAGGGGAATGCGGTATACGGCGGAGCGTCGAGCGGCCTAGCCCAGTTCGATTTCGATGGTTGCAAGCCTGAGGTAGTGGCGAGATTATCAAGCCGGCCCGCCGTAAAGCCAGACATGTTTGCGTTACAGGCTGCATTGTAGTTTAAGATTGTGTTCAGAAGCGCTTGTTCCGGCATCCCCATCTGTGCCGCCAGACCAGAAATCGTGTCCGCTGTCACCGGCGGCATATCGGAGCGGATAGCTGCCTCATGGTCCTCCAATTGAAAAAATCTGGAATCACAAATTGCCCAGGCTAAGCGGCCCGGTGTGTCAAAATGTATGGTTCTGGAAAGATGCTCCCACGTGTCATGCACGAGTCCAGCACCTTCATCTACGAACCGCTTTCCGTCCTGATTCACCACAACCCCGTACGGGTAATTGAGGACCAGTGGCGCTGGCTGACTGCTCCGTGGGTCGATTACTTCGCTGTGCATTCCGTTCCAATCGCCAGAGGCCTTGGCTCCGTTGGCCAGCGCCATCTGGATGCCGTCGCCGGCGTTCCAGGCCGTCCCAGGTGATATCGGTCTCAACGTCTCCGCACCAGGACCAAGATGAGTACGCAGCATGTCTGGACTGCCTTGAAACCCACCACTGGCGAGCACAACAGACCGGGCAATGATTCGTCGCCCATCAGCTGCCTCAATCATGGCCTGTCCTCGGCCAAGATGAAGTCGCTGGGCACGGCAATTATACACCAGTTGGACACCCTTCGATTTGGCTGATTGCTTGAGGGCTTCGACAATGGCAGCACCTTTGCCAATAGGCTGGATCCTGTTAGGCCAAGATTTCAAGAAATAGTCCATGGCGTGAAACTGCACCCCCTGCTTTTCGAGCCATTGGAGGGCTTCAGGGGCCTGGCTAGCCAGCCTTTCGAAATACGCGCGGTCGCCACCACTTCCGCTTGCAGCCACCATGTCGTCCACGAAGCCTGGTAATACCTCATTGACAGATGGCATTCGCATGTTGGCAGGGCTCCAGCGTGAGTTTCCACCGCTCGCATGCTCTGGTGCATGCTCTAGCACGGCTATCTGCGCTGAGGGCGAGAATTCTGCAGCTGATACTGCAGCAGCGAGGCCGGCAATGCCATGACCAACTACGACAAGGTCGTACATGCTGATATACTCGAGTGTGAAAATCTTAGAGGACTCGGCTTCAGGGTGTTAGTGGTCTATGTCTCTTGGAACACTTCTTGGTCGCGGTATTATTAGAAAATTGAGGCTCTTACATACAAGCTTCAGATGCTCGCGGACTCCTGCAGCGGTGAGTGCGCGTGACCACATTGCGATGACTCGACCTTCCTGAAGTAGAGTAGCCGCTGCAGCAAAAAGAGATGCGTCAGAAATTATTGTGGAGCGGACGGTCCTTTTGTAGTGGTGTGTTTTGATTATACCACAGATGGCGTAACGTGATTGATAAGCGAATATCCCAGACAAGCCAATGTCCCACGAATCGACTCTTCCATATTATCATTATTTGATCAATTAATCTACAACAACTAAGTATGGCAGTTTCAAATAATGAGGCTAGTATGAATCTAGCACTTCAAGCCCTTCCAAAAGACCCAGAGCTAAGCGTATGACGTACAGCACAGATCTACCAGGTGTATAGAAAGAAGCTACGCCGCCATCAGCAGAGTATACAGCCTTGAAGCGACATCATAGGGTAAGACGTCATCAATGTGCGGGCCCCTCCTCTTTTGCTCACTGTGCGCCTGCAAGGAGGTAATAATAATAGCGATGTGTGGTCTAAGTTAGATGCCAAATGCGAATACGGGCCTAAGTACCCTAAACTCCAGAGAATATATGATAATACTAACTATTCATATAGGAATAATAAGAGATATATTATATAAATATCTGTTGAAACGTAGGTTGCATGTTCTTTGTATTGTTGTTCTACTTGGCCGGGCCTTCTGTGACCTTGGGGCCCTAGAGAATTTTCTTGCTTAAGTAATACGCATTGCGTTCAATCAAAACGAATTGCTAAAGTGGGTTCCGCGCCTCGTGGCCCACTGTCCAGCGTTGCACAGTTAACTCCGGTCCAACAGAACTTACCTGCTTGAGGACTCACCCGGTATCCTTGTTCAAACGGATCAACACTGCCACACTCAAGCAGTCGACAACCAATAGGAGGAAAAATTTCCCACCGCAAGGCCAAAGCCTACCGCGTAATAATGAGCGACTCGAGATCATTGCTAATTCAGAATGCACAGTAAGCCAACACTGATTTAAAGCCGCCTTTGTGCTAATAGTAGGATAGAGCTATTTGAAAGATTACTATGGGATATCAGAAGGGAGAACTATGAAAGAAGGCAAGGGGAAACCATGTTATTCTATCCTAATAACGACGGAGAATGGCGATACTTTGGCCTGAAACCGAAACGCGATATTAGCACAGTTGTCCTCGAGGAAGCCAAGAAGAAATCTATTCTCGACGATGCCAGGAGCTACCTCTCATCGAGGTCATGGTACGATGAAAGGGGTATACCTTACCGGCGAGGGTATCTGTTATATGGGCCGCCAGGCACGGGCAAGACGAGCTTGGCCACCGCCCTAGCGAACGAATTCGGTCTCCCTATCTATTCGGTCAGCCTAAACGATTCCAATATCGGGGAAGAGGCGTTTGCCTTCTTGTTGTCGAGAGGCGCTTTGCCGAGCCAGTGTCTTGTTCTTCTCGAGGATGTAGACTTAGCTGGGCTACAACAGAATTCTAACGACACCAACCAAGGTACTTGGCATTTTACCCATCTCACTTATCTCGTTTCTAACATCCGGAAGGGCTATCACTTTCTAGTGTTCTCAGCGCGATTGACGGCCCACACGGTCAAGAAGGTCGCCTCCTTATTATGACGAAGAACCATATAGACAATGTCGCCGAGGCACTGAAACGACCTGGCCGCGCTGATCGACTCATTCTGTTCGATAACGCAACGCGCGATTCAATGGAGGCGCTATTCCAAAACATGTTCGCGCAGGTTCCCGATGTCCATCGACTAGCAGAGAGGTTCGCGGAGTCATTACCAGAGAGAGGAATATCGCCAGCACACATCCAAGAGTTCCTGATTCAGAGGAGAGATGACCCCCAGAAGGCAATTGACGATGCTCCTGGGTTAGCGAAGAAACTTGGGCGTTAGAGTTCTGTAGAGGCTACTAACGATTCCCATCGACGGCAACTTCGCCGCTCCTTCTCGGTTGCAGATATGGCTTTACCTGCTAATAACCCTCCTATACCTGAGCGCCGCTTGTCATCCGATCCATCGGCACCCACGCCCACGTTCAACATCGAGGAATGGAAGGCATTGGGGAAAGCGGCTCGTGTTGCTTGAGCTCTTTCGGTTTGGTGACACATGTTGCCAATAGTGGCAAGGGGCTCTTACATTAATTGCCGGTATGGCTCGGAGCAAAGAACAACTAGCTACCATCATTTAACAGCTAGCGAGAGCTTCAACACTTTGTCCCTACTCTAGCCGCGACGCGCGGCCATGCACAGAATCCAGGCTACTCCAAGTCGCACGCGGCGGCGGGATTTCATCGCCCTGCCAGCCCGCCACGTGCGATTGCAGTTGGTGCAGGCGCGGATCGGCTATAGCCTGGCCTCGGTTCATGGAGAAAGATGGCAGCGCTTTCGACTTCCACTCTGTTCTCGCGCGACCATCCGCAAAGACCTGTCGCACGCCACCGAGGTTGAGGCTGCCGGGGTAGTTCATCTTGGCAGACGTGGAAGTGCTACAATGAGCTAATGCAGCTCTTTGCGCTCCTAGAAGCTCTTATTGAAGGTGAAAGGAGGGACTCCCTCTTCAAGGAGAGAGCTGGCTGGGGGCACACGACAATTGACATGTCTCCTCACATAAGATTCGAAAATTGCGGCGAGGATGGGGGAGGGTTGCTGAGGTTTTGTGCTTGGGAGGAATCTCCAGGGGCATTATATATCAACATTACTCCGCATCGAGACAAGCCTGCCATTAGTTTCGGCACGTCAGATGCGCCAACAATGAACCCAACTTGAAATATTGGCACGTGATTATCAATGCTTAGATCCCAGCTTGCATCTTCCATGCCATGGGAGCCAAAATCAAACCTTGCGAGCTCTGGAGACAACGAGGATCAAACCACCTTCAGTGACAGCCTTGTTGAGACTGTTCCACCGAATCGATGCATGAGCACTTGGCCTGACCTCTTCTCAACTCACTATTGATGAGACACATCGAGAGTCGGAGTAAGGTGACGAGTGGCAGCCGAAGGAGCGAAAGAGGCGGGAGGCACACTGGCTGTGCGTAATTGTGGACGATGGGGGGAGCTGTACATCGAGTTCTGCTCAATGTCTACCATCGCGATAGGTCCTCTCCGATGCGCGTGGAGAACGCCGACGGGCCAAGACGAGGCGTTTTCGCTGTGTATAAATGAGCTCGACAGGATCGGTGAGACCGGAAGTTCTTTCGTACCATCTCCCGCAGCTGTCGGGCTATGTCTCCCTTTTGCTCTACGGGCATGGTTGGCCACAGCTCATTGAGAGCTCGTCTCTTGATGTAGTCCATGTATGGAAAATACGACAGATGTAAATTATAATATTTTGTCTCATGAAAGGAAGACCGCCCATATGCCCAGATCTACTGACTCTGTTCGCAGCAACAAAACTTGCTACTCTCGCCGGCTAGCTCTTCAGCAGGCTCCGCGTCGCTTCAACTTCGTGGAGTAGTGCACTTGGAGGCTCCCTTGAGATCGCCGCCCAGGGAAAGCATCATCGAATCGTTCGTAGATAACCGGCCAAGTCAAGTCATCACCCCCTTCCTTTAACTCCCGCAGAACTTTATCCTCATCCGACGTGAAAGCTAACCTTGAGCCTGTAGCTAGCTTACGCCGGCTGCTGTCCCTGGATATTGGAACTTGAGACCTGTTGCTGCTGGGACAATCTGCGTGTCGACCATCCACCTGTGGGTCCCAACTAAACTGTAGCTTGAAAGTCACCCGGCCGTCACCGAGCATAACGCGTGCTAACGTCGCGTCCGGCAGAAGCCATTCCTCGAACTTGGCACTGGCGCTTTTTCCAGGGCGTTCCTGAGGAGAATCGTATGATGGTGGCGGACTGGGTATCTTGAGTGCTGAATGAGATGTTCTAGCTGGTGCCACCGAGGTGTCTGGATGAAGCGAAGTAACACGTGACCGGCGAGGTCGTGAAGGACTAGATGGAGATCGGCAAGTCTTGCGGCGCTTGGGGGAAGGCGAGCCCAACTCTTCATCAGTCTCATCAGTCGCATCACCTCCGCCACTGCCCCAATGTCCACACTCACTCAAGTAAGGGGGATGGAATTCTTCATCGTCGTAAGTTTCGGGTTGGGGCCTAGCGCTGACGCTGGCATCGTCTGAGTCTGAATCGTTGCTTGCATCGGGATCCGAGTTCACGGAGGCGCCAATGTCCCTCAAAGGATGCTGAGAGGTTCGGCGCGGGTTCCTTCGCCTTTTACGTGGGCTTCTGCTTCTGAATGCGTCCGGGGACGTTGTAGCCCCACTCCCGGAAGATGTGTCGGGTGGAGAAGTCGGCGTTGGAGAACCAGCCTTCGGCGTCCCAGAACGAGTGCTGGAGGCCGACGTGGTACTGTGTGAGCGGTCTGACTCATCGATGTCTGGGCTGATCTTGTTTCTTGTCCCATAGCTCCGTGTTGCGTCGTCCACTTGGGAAGAAACCCATGATGGCTGCCGACTTGGATAAGTCGGCGCCGGTGAACCAGCCTCCGGCGTCACAGGACGAGTGTTGTAGGCGGGTGACGCGGTACTGCGTGAGTGGTCCGCTCCATCTCTTCTCGGGCTGATCCCGCTTCTTGTTTCGCAGCCCAGTGTTGCGTCGTCGGCACGGGGTCTAGAAGGGGTTCCTGAAAGCGATGGTGATGACCGGGGCAAAGACGCCATATCTGGAGAAGGTTCTTGATAAGGGTCTTGACTAGCGTGATCAAAGGTTGTCGAAGCTGGTTGACATTGAGGATCCGGGTCCTCAAATAAGGAATCGAGGCTGTCTGAAGGACATCTCAGCTTTTGGTTCTCGTAGTTAGAAAAGGTGAATATAATGTACCTCGTCTGCTAGTACGATCTTGCTGCTTTAATAGTGTGTTGATCGATGGAAAAGTAGAATCGGATTGCTCAGCGTTATCCCGATCGGCGTCGCTAGAAGCAGCTTCGCTCACGTCAGACTCCCTGTCGGAGGGAATTATAATGGCCTGCTCCAGCATCTGGCCGTACAGAGCCGATGGACAGTGGCGTTCATTATCGGTGGGAGGGGCCGCCGGCTCTGGCAATGGCGACGAATAACGGCCCTGCCTCTGCTTCGACGGGTTCGCGTATTCTGAACCCGCCGCGACTGCCGTCCCGGCTAAAGGCCTCCAGAATACCTGTTTGTCAAGACAAACAGGCGCCATGTGAGGGGAGTCGCTAGAGGTATTGGATTCTTAGCCGAATTTGCGAAGATGAAAGAGCTCTCCACACGAACAGCCTCGGAAGGGTGGCGTAGGCTCAATTTAAGTACGCGTCAGGACGGTCTGAGCACCTTCAGAATATGGTACCCTTTTCCTTCCGTACCTGATTCTCTCAGGGGCGGTTTGAGCATCTGCAACACTTCGTCTGTCCGCGAGAACGCGCAAAACACGAGACATCCACCAGAAGCCTGGCAAGTCAGCTTTTCGGCTCACCAGTTCCACCAACCACGCATCTGCCGAGTCACACATCCATTTACTTGTGATGATGAAGCGTTACAGCTGACGCTATCGCCGCGGATCGACTCGTCCCGTGGGCGCTGGACGCCTACCGGCGGCCCCGAAAGCCGCTCAAGTTGCGATAGTTGGCTCATGCATGTTTTTGCATGACGTGGACTGCCAACCGCGGCGTCCTTTCCCGTGACTCGATTGGACGAAGGGTAATCGAGAGAATCCACAGGAACGCGCTCCCGGCGGACAAGGCGTCTCACGAGCCGTCGCAGATCAGCCTGCGGCAAAGGCCAAGCCTTCGCGCATGAAACAGCGGGTCAATTGGGTTCCAAGAAGGGCAGGAGAGCCGTGTCGCCGGCGGAGAGAGCCAGGTCTGCTGCTCATCGTTGCCCCTTTTCTCTCTCTACCGTAGGAAGGATGCACAACTCGACTCTTCCGTGTGTCCGATGGAGTCGTACTAGCCCATGTCATGCCGGCCAACGTCTCAGCTGGTTCCATAGCGTCGCACCGCGCTCCGCCAAGTACCCTCGCAGGCAGTCCGATGCCAATCAGGTTGCGCACGCGTGTACGGTCGGGGCAGGTAATGCATGGCGTGGCGTCAAACACAAAGCCCGACCGACATGACTCCGAGACGCAATCTCAGACCAACAGCCCGCAGAGTTCAGCTCGGCCGGTTTGGCGAATGACGCGGCTTGAGACGGTCAAGAGATCCCTGCTTCGCATTGGACATCGCCGTGAGGAGCATCTGCGGCATTTTGGGCTGTCGGGCTGGCGCGATACGCTCCTGGCATGAAGGAAGGGTCGGCGGCCTCTCAGGGGGGTTCGAACTCTTGACGAGGTTAGTGGACAGCGTCTCGTCGGCCAGTGCCTAGGAACGGAAGAGACATACAGCGCTGGTGATTTCCTAGATCTGACGAGCAGAAAATCGCCTTGTTCAAAGCAATAGCGATGATAGTCACACGGAGCTCATGAAGCAGATTTAGGCGGCGCCTCCGAGGACTCGAAAAGCCCATGCGGCGGTATGCTGGGACAGAGTGGCAGCGGCGGTGGCCGCAGGGCGCGGACGCGCCGTATCAGATAGAGTGCCGAGCGGAGATTGCAGGGCGGCGCAGGCAGCGGAAGAGAAATGAAGGCGACGAGATTTGAAGAGGTGCTGAGGGGAGAGAGAAGTCGAGAGTACACGTCGATGGGGGGAGGATGGACGTGCTCTTTATACGACTGAGCGGCGGCCGACAGGGTGGACAGGGGTGGTAGGGGTCTCAGCGGCGTGGGCGCATTACCCGATCGGGATGCCGCCAAACCCGGCAGGGCAAGCAGCGCCTTCGCGATTACTCTAATAATATTTAAAAATATAATTTAAAAGAGCTAGCTTTATATATATTTATAAGTACTAAAATTAACTAACTTAAGCTATATTCCTTTAACTAAATATATATATAGCATTAAGAAATAGCTTAAATACTATATATAAATCTTCTGGCATAATATATAATTCCTAGTCTAATAAGTAGAGAAATTATTTCTCTATAAGGTTAATCTCTTTAAAGTTAAAGCTTATATATATCCCTTTTATCTCTATGAAAGTAATAAGAGCCTAATGCTTATTTAAAAGCGTCTTATCCTTAAAATACTTAGATATTAGTATAAGAGAAGCTAGAAGGTATAATAACTTATAGTATAGCAGCCTTTTACTCCTAGTTATAGCTTAGACTTTAGTTATATTATATAACCTAATACTCTTATTAGTATTATAATATATAACTAGGATGCCTATAAAAGGATAGTAATAAAGTCCTCTAGGGGTATTATATAGGTATTATAATTAAATATAGTTTTATATAAAATTCTAGTCAGGGATAAGATATCTTTTCTAAAATAGCTATAATTATAAGATAAATTATTTAAAGGATTATATTATATAATAATTACTATAAAGCTAGAGATATATAAGATTATTTCTTAAGTAATAAAGTATTAGGTAAGTTTATAAAAAGTAATTATATTTAATATATTATTTATAACTAATATAAAATTTATTATAAATAAAGTAAATAATATAAAAAATAAAAGCTATAATTAAATATAATTTAAAGTAAAAAAATAATAAGTTATTAAAAGTAATAATTATTCTAATATAAATTTTATAAAAATATAATAAATAGCTATATTATTTCCTATTACCTCTATTATTTTTACTTCCTTAAGGATTAAATACTAATACTTAATCCCTTATTTAAACTACTTTTAAGGATAATAGCTAGTCCTAAAATTTATTTAATATAATTAAAGACTAAATTTTAACCTAGTTTATTAATATAAGTTCTTTAAGGCTGCTTTTTAGGATAATTTTAATATAATAATTAGTTCCTAACTATAGATAAACTAAGCTATACTAGGTTTATTATTAGCAGATTATATAGGGCATAAACTAAGCTTTATTAAAGTATTATATCTCTTAATAGTAGATTTAATATATATTAGGCTTAATTAATATAAAGAAGTTTTATTAATAGCTAGTAAGCTAAAATCTATAAAAGGCTAATAAATATATTTTATATACTAATAATAATTATATAAGAGTAATATAATATAAGGTTATTATTAGTCCTAAAATAATATAATCTTAAAGCACTATTAGTTTTATATTTATTAATCCTATCCTAGTTAGTTATTAAGGTAGAGATTTTATAAGGTATATATAATATAACTACTAAGATTATAATATAATCTCTCCCTTATTTATATTAATAATACACTAATATTTAGCTAATTTATTACATCTATTATATATTATATCTTATAACCTATTTAACCCTCTTTATGCCGCCAATACTAATAGTCTTTAACTTTAGGTAACTAAACTTATATAAAACTTAATATATTTTCTTCCTATAAAACCCTATAATTACTCCTCTTTTATCTTAGATATTATAATATACTGCCCCTCTTATCTTAGTTATATTATAGTTTAAGACTATTATTAGCCTATTATAGGTTATTAATCTCCTTTAATAAAAGTAATACCTTTATTACCTACTTCTTAATATTATAAAGCTACTTATTATATAAGCTATTATAAAGTTCCTTTAGGAACTTATTTTACCTCCTCTATAGGTAGCCTCTATTTAAGGCCTATCTAAAAGTCTTAAGGCTCTCTATCTTAGTATTAAGAAAGGCCTTACTAATTTAAGGGATATAAAGATATAACTATATAAGCCAGAGGACCTTATAGCCAAAGAGGGCTAGCCTAATACAGCTAATATTATTTTTAACTATCTAGGCTATTTTAATTTTAGTAGTTATTATATAAAGCTTATTATAATTACTTTGCTTAGTACTTAAGAGAGCTTTTTTAATTATTTAAATTATATTATAGTTTTCTATTAAGTAGGGCTTATTAGGCCTAGGTAGTTATAGGCTTCTTTAGAGTATTATAATAAGGCAGCTATAATATTATTAGCAGTTATAATTAAAAGGTATAAAAAGTTAAATTGGATTACTTATTATAAAAGTATAGTAGATAATTTAAGTATAGTATCTGCAGGGGTTAGTAAAAAAGTGGCCTTTAAAGTAAGTTATAAGAAGAAGATAGGGGCTAGCTAAAGAGTAAGTAATACTCTCTAGCTGGGTTATATATAGCTAGGTTTAGGCTGTAATTAAGGCAGCTAACTATAATAATATTAACTTAATAAAGTTTTACCTGCTAAGGGGTAATAAATATTTAAATTATATTAGACTTTAGAGATACTTAGATATATTTTTCAAGGCTGACTTATAAACTTAAAAAAATAATATAATCTCTCCTCTTTAGTAGTTTTATCCTTAAGGCCTATTATTTTAACTAATATTAGTTTTCTTTTAATAAGGTCTAACTTAAACCTTTTATTATTATATCTTATAATATCTAATTATATATCTAAGTAGTTATTTTATAAGGATTATAAAATCTAAATACTTATACTTTTTATTAAGTTTACTAATAAAGAAGCTAATATGCCTTATACTTATTATTTTCAATTAGGTAAGAAGTATTTAATATTTATTAATTCTGCTTATTATAATAAGTATATTTAGGCTAAGAAGTCTTATAATAGTATTTATATTATATCTTCCTATAAGTTATTATATATTATTTTACTTAGTTTTTTTACTAATTATAGTAATTATAAATTTAATAAAATAAAAAAAGAAATTAGAGAATAATAAAAATAAAATAAGTAAAGATCTTTTTAAGCTTTATAAGGAAATAATAATATTATAATCTTATTTAGTATTAACTGCTAGTTATTTATTAAGGATTTATAAAATTTATAATTATATAAAGGAAAAATATCTTAAGGCTATTTATTATAATCTTTAAGAAGTAAATTAATAAGATATAATCTTATCTAGCCTAAATATATATAAAAATATATTACTTTAAGATCTTTAGGTAGATTATATTCCTAATAATATTAATTAGTTTACTTTAGGTTTATATAATAATTTTCTTAATACTTCTCTTTTATTTAATATTAGTAAAAGTTCTTTAGGAGTTACTAAGTATTAATAAGGTATTTTAGAGGT
>JAHARR010000239.1:0-22456 GCA_019191175.1 Fusarium veterinarium
GCCTGCAGAAAATCCCGCTCCTAGCACTGCACTAACAGTGCGTGCCAAGAAAGAATTTTTACAGGAGAGAGTTGCACTTCGTTAAAAGTTGCCTTCAGGCGATAGCCTTGTAGGGTATCCAACACGATCTGGCACGTAAATCTGACCAATGGGCGATTTGATGTATAACAGTATTCAATCACGGTTGAAGAAATTAGTAGTCGGGATTAAATTAAATAACGTTCTAGGCTCCTTAAATGTTACAAAAAATCAGACAGCCAGAGCGAAATGAATTCGAGAGCGCGGTTCGAAGTTGAGTCTCCCTTTGCATCGCGGGTCATAACATTCCCTGGCAAGCATTGAGAGTCAGCTTACATATTTACAGATCATCACAAATGTTATTCAACTGTGTTTATCCTCAATTTGTGTTTCTCCCACTGCGTTGTCTTGCGGCCTGATCCAATCTATTACTAACCCGCCGAGCCAGCCTCGGTCCGCTAATATTCATAGTTTTTCCCCGCTCGTGGTATGACAGTTGTGGCATGCACTCCAGGGTAAGAAGCCTCATTGGTGGGGTCAGATGGATGTCTCTAGTGACAGACATAAAGGGACAGATTCCCTTCAGGGCTTCAGCTTTTTATGCTCTTTAACTAATTATTTCATTCTCTACCTTATAGTAAAGACCCTGTCTTAATTAAACCTAACTGGCAGATTATACTTAGCTTATAGTTAAGAGTATTAGAAGATATTGTCTTATGCAGTTTTTTCTTTGTTGTTGCTCCTCACCTTTAAGGTGGATTGCGGCCACTTGTTCAGTTGGATTCTAAGGTTCAAGGTAGCAGCTGTGTGATGATCTGCTGAGACTTAATATTAAGGTTATTGTGTTTTTTTTTTTTTTAGTTTGGCGTAGGTATGGTGCCATATATTTTGTTGTGTTATAAGTAAACACCTTATTTTGTTATATTGCTTTGGGGCCTTTGGCTTTACTTCGCGTATTACTACAAAGGCATTATGACTTTTAAATTTACAGATCATGCAGTGGAGGTGGCTACATTATACCTTTTTATTTAGTAGTCTTACTAAGTTAGTGGCCCGCTCATATTTGGACCTCCGGATTATCTCTTCCGATTGAGTACATTGAATCTGCCTTCTCGTTTCCAAAGGGATAGCAAACTCAAGGCTGCCCTGGATACAGAGGCAAATGGATAACCAATGCTCGTCTATCACCTCGGCACGGTACGAGACGCGGTGGGGTTATGCCCCTGTCATCCGTTCGGCTAGCAAAACCCAATCAGGAAGACTGGGAACTTCTGCTAGCACTCAATCAAGGCTTAACCAGATTCAGACCTCGACATGCAGAATATCGCATGCTAATAGGGTACTAAAGTGAAGATAAGGGACTTTTCTCAACATGCCTTAAGCGGAATAGGTAAGTGATCTTGCAAAACATGTTAATGATAAGGGACGGCACATCTAGCCGATGTAGAGTAGCATTGATTAGGATATATCTTTACACAATACTAGTTTTCAATGACATAAAGGGAAGCTGTGAAATCTCATGGCATTGATAGTTTTGCAAGAGGTTGAGGGATTTAGTTAAGAAACTAGACCTTGGTTCTTGTAGTTTCTTGCAACCAAGTCTTATTAATCTCATTTGAAAGAGGTTTATTAGGTAAGATGTTAAAAGACTATAAAGATAACTTCTGCAGAATAACAAACTATCTTGGATTACTGTACTTACCTTTTAACCTTTGTTACAATATAGCTATGTCTCGTCTTCTTGTAAGCTATAGACATAGTAGTCATTTGAGTACTATATAATAGTTGAAAAATAAAGTCACCCGATCTATAAGCTAATGCGAAATGGTTGTGACTGGCCTTGTGACCAAGCTTTATGTTTATATCTAACTGTCCGTTCAAAAGATCTTCGGCAATCACGGCAACAAGGGGCCACCTCTTTATATCAGACGATCCAGATTCGATGCCAACCGATTCCCACAGATCAAAGGCGTGACTCTGGGGTGCTAATGGCATACTGTTGCATAGAAGGAAGTTGATTGGATGAGCCGTTCGGCATTGGGAGATTAGTTCGAGCGGTTAACCGACCATGCACCCTCTCAAATTAGCGAGTCAGACACGGAATATACCCAATGCGGTAGGTGTCAGTTATCACGTCACGCTAGTGGCATCTAGCATCCAACGCGGCTACCCACGAGACGATCAGATTATCAGTTCATACCAAGTATGAACATCTAGAATATTGTGAGATGTACAGATCCTAGTTTACTTGTGAAGTTTACAGATAACTATTAGCTCCAAGATGCCGGTTTTCCGAGAAGTGGTAGACAGATCAAGCCATATCATAAACTCCAACAGATATAAATAAGCTGGCAGCCTGGCTTTCAATATCAGCTCATCTCATCAACATCTCAATATTCCAGCCATCTTCTCCAGGTTTTCATACTATCAGCAAAGATGCTCTTCGCTGTCACTCTCACTCTTGCCGCTGCGGCCGCCGTTTCGGCATCGCCACTTGAGCCTAGGGCCAAGACGGCCGTTCTCCCCTTGAAGCACGTCGTCAAGGCAAGTTCGATCAAGGCCATCGTCCAGAAAGGCCAGGCCCGCATTCGCAAGGTCAACGGAGAGGTCAGCGCCTCTGTCCACGTCGATGCCATCAGCTCTGGCTCTGTGACTAACGAGGATGTCTCCTACGTCGCGCCTGTCGTGATTGGAGGCAAGACCTGGAATCTCATCGTCGATACTGGATGTACGTGACATATTCCTCAAACATGAATTGAATCACCCGTTGACCTGAAATAGCTTCAAACACTTGGTGCGGTGCTCAAACCTCGTGCGAGCCAACCTCGACTGGCAAGTCTACAGGTGGCTCTGTCAGCGTCTCTTACGGCTCTGGTTCATTCTCTGGCACCGAGTACAAGGACAAAGTCAGCTTTGGCGGTCTCAGTGTCGCAGCACAGTCGATTGGTGCTGCCAGTAGTGCTAGCGGCTTCTCAGGTGTAGATGGCATCATCGGCTTTGGTCCCGTTGATCTCACTTCGGGCACTGTCTCGAACGTCAACACCGTTCCAACCTTTATGGACAATCTCTATAGCCAAGGCTCAATCTCATCCGAGGTACTGGGTGTTTCCTTCCGACCAGAGTCCGGTAGCGATGATAGTGACACCAATGGAGAGTTGACCCTTGGTGGTGTCGACAGCTCCAAGTACTCCGGTTCCATCACCTACTTCCCAACCCTTACTAGTGGCACAGCTTCTAACTACTGGGGTATCTCCGTTTCTGGTTTTACCTATGGATCTACAACCCTTGCTACCTCCGGCAATGGCATTGTCGACACCGGCACTACGCTTATCTACATCCCTACTAGTGCCTACAACAAGTTCCTGTCTGCCGCTGGTGGTTCGACTGACAGCTCATCCGGCCTTGCTGCATTCACTAAGAAACCTACCGCCAACTTTGGTATCAAGTTTGGGTCAACAACTTACACCCTCACGCCCGCACAGTACTTGATTCCTACTGCTCAGTACACTAACTTCGGGTTGAGCTCTGGTAAGTACTACGCCTGGATCTTCGACGGAGGCTCCTCTGGTGTCAACACCATCATCGGACAGAAGTTCCTCGAGAACTATTACTCCGTATACGATACCACCAACTCCCGTATTGGTTTCGCTACAGCTGTCTAAGTCGATGCTCTGGTTTCAAAGACGGGTTGGATGAAGGTTCTGTTACCTGCATCCAGAGAAGAGAGCAGGGCATACTGTCTTGGTACATATTAGATTGAATAAATCGGACTATATGCCTGACGGGCCATATATCAGTATATACTAGCTTGATTTCTAGGTACCTACCGTTCAATAAATGTGTTCTTATTAGGGTCAACCTTTTTCGTGCTTAAGCGTCAAATACTGTTGGCTACTGAGTTGTTTTGACCAACTACCTGCCCTTAGTGTCGTTATTATACAATTTCGTAATACTGAAAATATCTGAATTTCATGGCATGACTTTAATAGAACAAGGTCACATCTTGTTATTGTATTAAATAGCTACCTTGTGCCTCCGGCTGTCTGCTCTCCATTAAGCGTAGCAGTATCGAAGCCTGCGACTCGCCGAAAATTGTCACCAGAACATCTTCCATACTTCCCAAGCAACTCAAGTCCGCTGAACTGAAGGGGTCGGAAGTTGCCCTAGAGTCTATTGGCAGTGTACCGACTTCAAGCCATTCTTTGATAGACAGGCGTGGCTTCTCGGCGATTCACCGACTCCCAGCAAAGATATCAGAAACGGCGCCCAAACAGTTCGATCATGGTGGGAGGATACAATCTGGTTCGGGTCTGCCTTATCTTCCAGTAGTAATTTAACCATCGATCTATCTATGTTTGGCTCATCACGCTGCGAATGATACAGGACTTGGATCTGCGTCACTCTGCGAGGATGTAGAGCGTAGTCGAGCAGCGGCTGACCACTCTTTGATGGCAGGCCACCATGTGCCTTGAATATACCCCCATGTATTTCACCGGTCGTGCCTATATAGCCAAAGAGATCCAGCTATAGTGATGCGCCTCATTATATTCATCCAGTCCTTGGGGTGTTGCCGGGTCTCTGGCATGCGTCCAATGATTCCTCACGGTCCAGGACTTCGTCATGAGCGAGGTATTAACTGCATCCACCTGGTCCACTATGTCCGCAACGGGAGAGAGGAGTTGGTTTTCTTTTAGAGTTCATGCTTCTCTGCCTCTCGCGCGTAGTAGAGAAGCTCATCTACCAGTCCAATCATGCTGTTGTATTGTTGTTTCGTGTTGAGGTTATGCTGAAGCTGATTCTTCAAGAAGATCAAGAAAATGCGACAAAGAGATATCGGTAAGACAAATCGAGTGCTTAACACAGCCTCAAGCTGAAAAATACACTGGTCCCCGGGGAAATCTGAATAGTTCGATGCAGGAAGTCGACGGGCTCTTCCATCAATACCGGGTGTTCGCAGTTATCAGCCACGGGGAGGTCACTACACCGTCTGTGTATCTTATCTTTCCACTCCTTTCCGACCCGAGAAACAGTCGTAGGTTGGAGTGGACCAATTCATTCTTTCAGCGCATAGTGTTCGTTGTCGATCTCGTCATCCAGAAGAAACTGAACAAAAAACAGTGACAAGAAATGTCCTCACCATTTTTTTACACTACCGGCTAGCTAGCTTCCTATTCAAGTGCCATCGACTTTGGCCCTCAAAACTCGGTCGGGCCGGACAGCCAATTAATATCCCGGGCCACCAGGTACCAAAGCGTTCCCTACACGTTGCACTACTGCCTACTCGTAAGAATCATCATGAAGCCTCTATAGGAAGAAGGAATTGACCAAAGGAATATCGATGCAGAGGTGAACCCAGAAGCACCTCTGCTTGGCCAAGGTATCAACAGGCGAACCCCAATCCGACAAAGCGATAACCCCTTGATCCGGTTACCAACAAGAGTGATAATAGTGATATGGTTTGTTCTCACCATACTCTCGCTACTGTCACTCGGCCTTTCTCTGGTTTATCTCTGTATTGAAGAGGGATTCAATGTGGTATTCTTCTTTGGTGTAAGTGCGATGTTTCTCATCTTTACCGGTATTGGAACAGTAGTCAGAAGTCGGAGGTAATGAGTCAGGAATTCCCTGCCGAATGTGATACCAGAAAAGCCACAGGGGCAAATTATGACATGCTGACATGTCTTTAATAACCATCTCTGGTCGAAGCGCCAGCTCTCGGTGAGAAATAACCCGAGGTAGCTGACGTATCTGCACTATTGCCGGAAGACTAACTACTTCTGTCCTACAGCGCCTCGTAGCACAAGGTGTCCATCCATTTTTATGCAGCGGTTATAAATAAACTGTAAGCTATTTCTTATTTGCGATTAGTGCTTTCTTTTTAGCGGGCCTATATGTCCGGTATTCGGAAAACGCCGGGAGTGGGGTAATTGACAGATATGAGAAGACTTATCCGTAGTGACATGAATCCAGTTCCAGGAACCGATCAAGTATCAGATATGCTGTCAGTATTGCGTCTTACTTAGGTACTATTGACGGTGAGCTCATAGATGAGACATGGTAGATGAGCAACATATTAACCTAGACCCAAGGCTAACAGCCCGTAGACGTCATTGTTGATCCCTATCGCGCTTAGACTTGCTCCGTTCTCTGATTTCCGCTTCCTCGTCCCCACAACTCTCGACCGTTATTTATTTCCCAATCCAACCTGAGGGGGAAATAAAACCCGACCCCTAAATCGGTGGATCGCCAGCGAATTTTGGTGTAAGCCAAACTCGTCGAGGGTCATGTACTTCCCCCCCACCCGACTCCCGAGGCGCCAACCATTGATCGCCAAACTCCAAAGGTCCGCTCCGCACACGACCCCTGACGAATTATCACGAACATCGACATCGGATCATCTGCCGACAGGCAAGAAACGCCATGATAAAAAGTTAAAGACAGGCTGCAATAATTGTAAAAAGCATCAAGTTCAGCCATGTTTTCCCCTCCCCCCCTTTTTACTAGGATTCCCTGATTTATTGGATTACTCTTGGCATAATAATACATCAAATTCTGATTGACTTCTCCATAAAAGATAGACGGAGAATTCCGAGGGTGGGCTACCTAATTTATGTATGTTATGTCGGTAAAGGCGTCGGGCGCGATATAAAGATTCTAACTTGTAGGAAGCAATTGAACATTACATAGGCTGCCAGTGATGCTTCCTGCTTCGGAACTAATAATGCAGAACTATATGTCCTAGGTTGATAGATAGATCTGCAACGATAAATAAGAAACGTTGTTGGCGATAAAATCTTAATGTCGATGGCACCAGTCAGGCGAGGTTAACCCAAACCCAAAGCTAGCGACCTGTAGGCAATCGTGATGATCGACCCTTGCCGACCTTTGATTGGCTTTTATTTCTCATACGCGTTTAGGTCCGCGTATATCGTAAAGCTCCTCGAACTCCACTTTATTGCGTTTCCGACTAAGAGGGAGATCAAGCCTCGTTCCTCGTTCAATTCTCTGTCTGGCAACAAACCACGCTCTGTAAACCTCGTTTAGCAGAAACACTAACCTTTACTCTTCGCACCCCTCGACCCTTGCCAAGCATGGGCTTTGACAAATCACCAACAGAGACATCGGATCATCTGACAATCCGCAAGAAACGACTACATAAGAAGTCAAAGACAGGTTGCAATGATTGCAGGAAGCGGCGGGTTAAGGCATGTTTTCCTATACTCCTTTTACTGGGATTCCCTGATACGGTGAGACCAACCTTCTGATTTCTCCTCGTAGTGTGATGAGAAAATACCAGCTTGCACAGCTTGTGTTCGACGTGGCGATGTATGCGTTTATCCGTCCACGGGAAGCAGCCATTCCACGCCCGCTTCGGCTCAGCAAACGGATGAGGCAGCACTCGCTGCTTCGCTGTCGGTACCAAGGATCGTCGAGGGCCACGAACAATCAGCATCATCAGCGACAACCTTTACGCCTGATGATCTTGCCTTGCTACACTACTGGACCTATTCGGCAAGCTTGGATATTGCCAAGTCCTCTACCGGAGACCATTATTGGCAAAAGACGTTTCCAAGGATTGGATTCCAACACGCCTTCGTCATGCACGGAATCCTAAGCCTGGCAGCGCTGCATCTCGCGTATAGACACCCTGCTGACAAACCGCGACTTGTCTGCATCGCTGCATATCATCATAACATAGCACTAGGGGGATTCCAGCAGGGCATAAATCAAATGAACGATGACAACAGCGACGCGTTATTTGTTTTCTCGTCGTTGAATATCGTGTATGTATTGGCTTTCTTTGGGCCTCTCTGCGATGACTCTTCTGCGGACAGCAAGTCGCGCATCCTCGGAGATGGATGGATAGCAGCGATACGGGGCGTCGATGCAGTACTGCTTCCTGCATACGAGAGGGTCTGCCGAGGGCCTTTGGATGACTTGACGCGGATCGGCAATTGGAACAAGCTTGATCCGGACAAGCAATCAGTTGTTCACGACGACCATTTCCGCAGCATACAGCTCGTCTGGGAAGGCAGTAAAGATGCACGTATATACGACGAGGCACTCTACCTGCTCCGGAAAGCGAATGCCTATATGAAGCAGTTTGAGGCTATGAGCAGTGAGGCTAGAGCTGAATGGGGATATAACCAGGATCGGTCTGCACCATATATCTGGTTGCACGCGACTTCCAACGAGTATCTTGAGATGCTACAACAGCGACAACCCCCTGCCCTACTCATTTTTGCTTACTTCGGTACCTTAACTCATGCTGTGGACGGATCCTGGTTTATGGAAGGTTGGGGACGAAGCATAGTAGGTGTTGCCGATGAACTACTGGGAGGATACTATGACCGATGGATGAAGTGGCCTAAAGACATTATAAGTGTAAAAGATCGTATAATATAAATAAAATAAAAGATTACATCTTATATTTTATTACGTTTACTTAATATAATAATACCTATAATAGACTAAATTAAGCATAAACAGAGCTTTTTATTAAACTTTATATTTTCTAAGTTAGTAGTTAAAGCAAGCCCCTTTTATAAATAGCCTGCCTTAACTTGAGATAGGGGAGATAATGCTCAAAGAATAACAGTCTGTCTCATATAGCCCGCGATTTTCCCGACACTTTGCCAAAGAGCCGGGCTGCAAGGAGGCCATAGCGGCAGAAATGACGTTAAGCAGCTCCTAGTATATCATTGTTCTATTCCCGAATAATTTTGCTCGGTGTTTAACCTATACATATAGCTTTAGCACCAGGCGCAGAAGGTTTCTTAAGATCCCTAAACTCAGATCTGAGACAAGCCCAAAACCTGGTGCCTATTTAACCTTATCCTCAAAATATTATTCTAACAGGCTATTATCTGACTTAGATTTATACAAGGGTATTCCAGAACTACTTATCTCTATATAGCACTCATACTAGTTAAAGTACTAGCTAATTACTTTACTTAGGCTAAATTATAACAACTTACCTATATACTCTTTATATCTTAATAAAGCATATATCCCTATTGAGATCTACCAGTCTAAACCTTTTCAGGCCACTAGGCATAATATATTATATTATATTACACAGTTTCCGATATTACTTACACTGTACCATGTAAGGATGACATACATGCCATACGATATCAAATATTATATTGTCCTATTTACACCCAGACTATTTACTTCACTGATTGTCTCTTGCCGTGTTTGGTGATTGAGATTTAGATAATCTATAGCAGTCCAGCCATGGTTTGTGACTCTCTGTTTAAATAAGATGGCCTTGGCAATAGCTTCTCAATATATTCTCAACTCATATCTTCCAAATCAATCTGTCGACATATTGACCAACGATTCACCTAGCTTAAGGCTCTTGGTTTTGCTGAAGAGTAGCGTGCAAGCACGATTCAAGGCTGTTGACCCCTGACCACCCGCCATATATCCACCGGCTAGGGCAACACCCTTTCCCTTGCTTGACCACCGCTGCCACTTTTTTTTGGTTTTATTCCCCTTCCCCTTTTCCCTTGCCTAAAATCTGCCCCGTTACAGTACTCCTCGCGTTGGTAATTAAAGACATGCTCATTGTTCTCGACCGCAAATTCCGGTTCTGATTCACTTTGCTTGCCGTTATCTCGTATCTCTCTCTCCCACTCTGCAACGGCTGTCTCCGGGAATGAGTACCGACTGAAGGAGTGACTACGTCATACCACAGGGGTAGCGATTAAACATGAGAAAAAGTCGGTAAATTCATTCAATCTGAAGTATGCGGTATTTGCTCTTCTGCAACTTATTTCGCAACACCCACGTAGGCGAAGCAAAGTTTAAAAGCCTCTGTCTCCATAGCGAAAAGGCCTCCGTGGTCAAGAAGGGAAGCTGGGTGCCACAAGTTGGGCTCGAGGCGCTCAAGAAGCCCTGGATAGCTGTTCAATCCGATCGGCTCGCTAACACCCCATGGGTTGCGGAGAACAAGGTATTGCTTGTGACCAAGGATAGTGTAGCCGAGGATAGAATAGGCATGGTTAGCAACGACGTTACTGCCTCTGTACATATTGCCAGTGGCGTAGGTCCAGGCAGTCATAGGGTTAATGGTCTTGAAGTTGACGCAATTGGAGCGGACCAACCCCAACATATCGTTGGCTGAATGGTTTTCGGTCCTGTAGTAGTGGGGTTCCCGGTCATTGATCTGTGCCATGGCCTTCACAGGGTCGCCGCAATGTGTCTGGGTGATGTCGGGCTGCTCCGATGAGCTACCGGTGATCCATTTGGTAAACGCCTTCTCATACAGTGATGGCCATATGTCAGCTCCGTCGCTGGAGCGACAGTACATGGGCTCGTTGTTGGAGTTGTTGATGGGGATTTGATAATTAACCTCCACCGTCTCAGTTTTGCCGTTATTGTTGCCGCCCTTGTCATGGAACTTGACGGCGAGGCGTTTCTTCTCATCCTTGTCGTAGTGGACTCGAGTAGCGCGGTTAATGATAACAGGGTCGGACCAGAAGACCGAAAACAAGGCGGCAATCAGCCAGCTGTTACTGGCACAGCCCTGTGTGGGATCATCAAAGTAGCGCATGATTTCTCTTTTCTCTCCAATCTCAAACATGGTAAGATCGCCAATGAGACGCTTGTTGACGCTCTGGAAGAAATAGTCGTACATATCGCGCCACGAGCTATTAGGTGGTGTCCAGTGGCCCTTTTGCATTCTGAATGGACTGACTAGCTCGTTGATGGACATTGTCACCTCACGGTTGGAAACCGTCTTTCCCAGGGAGTGAGCGTGGAGCACCAAGTGCAGCTTGCCATTCTGCATGCGAGCCACTTCAACCCTCGTCTTACCCAGACCCTTCAGCCCGATCTTCTCAAGGTCGTCCAGCTGCTCAACCCCTGATAGATCAGGAGTCATGAGGTCCCGCTCATTCAGGATTCTCATGTCTTTCTCAGACAACTTCTCTGCCTTCCTCTCCTTCTCATTGAGCTTTAGCCCAGTGAAAAGCACTGAGCCATGCTTCATATCGAACAGCTCGTGGTAATCCGTCTGCAGGACGTTGGATATGATTCTTGCTGAGTTTATCGAAAGCTTGTCAATATTCCGGCCGAGGAGGGCTTCCACGAGTGAGTACGGATTGGCAGCACCGACATTGACGTCCTTGGGCGGCGAATCGGGACGCATTTTCTCTTCCCTGGAGAGTCTAGTCTCAGTTTTCATATCAAGATCATCATAGCCCGACTGGAGGCTGTCGGAGCCAACAGATGCTGGCCTGTTAACCTTCTGGCCAATAAGGGCTTCGACTAAGGCATACCGGTCGATAGAAATGACGTTGGAGCCCTGGGATGTAGAATCAGGGACAAGAAACTGGATGTCACCCATGTTGTTTGACGATAAAAAGAATAATATAAGATGATTGGAGTCTTGAGGAAAATAGCAAGTAGCCAGGCGAAGAACACGTTACTGTGTGTCGTGAACAAGACTCCAAAAAGTGCCATTGCAAAGGGTTTTATACCTTTCATCCACACACTACTTACAATGCTACTTTGTTTTCCGTGGTTCTCGCGCTTCTGGGGATGATTCACGACTGCGTCAACATCAAACCTAAACCTGCACACTTTTACCACTGTCGTCAAGTTCCGTAACGCTCTCGTATCATCGACTGCAGATGCCCTTTGCAGGGAAACCTTATGTCGTGGCATACATTTCCGTCCAGACAGTAAACGTTGCCTATGCTAAAGTCAGGGCTTAAGTATGTTACCTTGAGAACAATGTCATCATTACGACGTGTGTTTACACAAGATCAAGCCATTCTGTCAATGTTGACGCAGAGTTGTTGCTAGATGAAGGCTTCATAGTCTAAAAAGAATTCGTAGCATATCTGGCGGGTAGCAGCGGATATGTGCTCCCAACAAATTCGGATCTGCATTTGCGAAGCTTATTGCAGGGTATCATTGGAAAACTATAATTTCAGACAGAAGCTGAATTAAGTGGCGCTGTTTCAAAGTACGCATTAGTTCTGACCCAATTAGGCCCTGGAGCGACAGATGTGTGACGTGCTTTTCCCCTTCAGAACCTAAGGGGACGTTAAGAAGTTGGTCATTCAAGAAATGATAAAGGGTACTTTGTATAAGTTGGCTTCTTTGCGTAAAGCCCAGGCGAGATAGCTAAGGCAAGGTATGAGGTCCGTCACTAGTTTATTGGAATGTGGGTTGTGGTAGGGCGGGTATTATTATTGGAGGCAATGGAAATAACATGTGCCAATGATAGGGTTTTTTCTCTCGCGGCCCGAGCGAGCGCCATGGCGCTTTTGGCTTTGCATTGAGGCGTGACAAATACGTCCGTAAGGAGTGACGCAGAACAGCATCAGTGCTGTTACAAGGATTGTTTACTCCGCATTTAATGCCTTTCTGGGCACGACAAAAGTCGGCTAGTTGCATCAGGTAGATACTGAACTCTCTAGAAAACACATTCAAACCATGCAATGGCTAGATGGACAGATAGGGCTCGTTGGCCTGGAGCAACTTCTTCCTAATAGAGCCCTATCCTCCTTCATACAGATAGAATTTCCAGGGACGTCAAATGGCAATTTCACGGGCATAAGGGAGGACGCTGATCCCCAGAAAGCTCATCAAGGACTAAGCCATATTCAGCGATACCATCATGGTGTCGTAATGAGACATTCATTAATAGCGACATGTTGACAAGTGGATTTGATCCCTGCTCTCTCGCTACTGCAGTAATTGTAGTTTACCATGTCCTGGAACTGAAGTCTATCCCTTCAATTGTGGACAGCCTCTAGGTGGGTCACTATGGGGTGACTTCCCATCTAACGTATCTTGCAATGGAAGTCCTCACGGCCTCACAAGTTAAGGATTAAAGACTTTACGTTACTTTTATTCTCTCGCTAATTGCCACACCGATATAGTTACTCACGTATAGTTGAAGTACGTGGGGTAATATCGAGCGCTATACCTAATAAAGGCTCGCCACAATGAGAGAGATAAGGCATCATTTGTTGGTTACATGATTCCTCCGTATCCTTCCGTCGGTATCTCCTTCAAACCCTTACAAGGGTATCGTCCCTGGTTTTGTGTTTTACCCCTTGCCCTATGACTGTCCTGCGAGGCTCGTGCAGTTTGCAGCAAGCCAGCTTGGGGTCAGCTTCTCCAATTGTTCAGTATCCTAGCTTCAACGGCAGAGGAAAACTCTAGCTGTCAGTGGCGGACGAGGGTCTGTCTTGTGAGTAGGCAGGGGCTATTGGACTAATGACTGGAACCATGATATCTGTCTCCTCTTCATCTTGCTTCAGCTCAAAAGCGTCCTGTTGCGGGCGAACGTCACTGTCTCTTTGAGCGCATTTATGTTAGTATCCAATTTTATATCCTCTGGAAGTTTCACAAAGCCGAGCCTTGCGGTTTGTAGAGGTTTTATGGGAAAAGAACCTCTTCATCATGTGGTGGTGACGGACTACAACAGAGATTATAAGGTGAGTGCGTTAGTAGAAGCGGGAGCAGATGTAGCCATAAAAGATTTCATGGGGCGTCCGCTCGTCGATCTTGCAAGAGACACGAATGAACACATATTCATATTTGTGTTAAAGACTTGGCAAAAATCGGTTGTGGCAGAGCAGTAGAATCAGGATAGGAAATAGAGTTAATGCTCCTCGTAAATCCCACCAAGAGGAGGAAATTAGAGAGAAAGAACACATAAGCTGGCCCAGCCGTCTTGGCACTGGTTTGCCAGTATCTATATGCTGGTAAAGGGAGCGCGCTTAAATAGGTGCTCGAACACTTGTTCAGTGCTAGCACGGAAGTCTTAGCATGAATAACGAATCGAGTCTGGTATCAAGGTGTTGTTTCCCAAGGCAAGAAAGAACGAACAAGCCAAAAGACGGCCAGTTCGGGAAAGAAAAGCTACATCCAGGGGAGAAACATAGTATCCAGGTCAAGCCGCAAGAATATATCATGGATAACTATCAAAGCTGATCTTCTCTGTGCTGGGCTTTTCCATCGTGCTTCTGTGCTGATTCAGCTAAAGGCCTTTCCGCCCAGGCCCTTTATCCTGCTACTATCCAGGGCGCGGCAGGTGCGTCGATCATCATCTTAATCGAATCAACCTTGATCTTACAGAAGAGCTTTGAGAAAAGGTACTGGTTACCAGCATTGTTAAAAAGAGGTAAGGTGCGGTAGCCTTGCTTGAGGTTGCTAAGCTTAGCAGTGTAGGTGGCCACTGCCGGTCTGTCATTATAGTTCTTGCTATCGTTAGAGAGTTTAACAGATCATCGGATAAAGACCAGACCGGGTTATTTCTTCGTGACTTTGAACTTGAAGTGACCATTAAACATTGGGTTGAAGCCGTTCTCTCGTACGATATTCGTCCGGAACTCGCGGCAGGTCAAGATCTCGAGGCAAGGCTGACTTATTCCTCTTCTCCCGTTTAGCACTGGCATGGAAGACCTCGACCTCGACGTATGGGTTCATCGCCTTGTTGGCGGGGAGGCTGGCTGGTCACATAAGCTGTTGTGCCGAGATGACATCGATGGTTAATGAAACAACACTGCGCTCATTCTTGCCCCCAGGAAGTTCGGGTTCGTATGGGAGCACTTGGATGCCCCGTAGCAACGCAGGTTTAAGCACGTAGCCCGAGAAGTCCTGGCCACCGTCAAGCATGGCGCAGTCAATCTGCATACCTAAGTCGAAGGTCTGCCAGTTGAGCGCAACCATCTGGATTCTGCGGCGCTAGTACAGGAGGGGATCAAAGTTGTTGGAGGTGATTCGGGTGTGATCAGGGTAAGCTTATACTATGTAGCGCTGATTGTGGAGGTCGACTGCTATCTTCTGTTCCTTGGCGCGAAAGTGCTTGGCAAAGCTCGACTCCATGAAGGAGAAGATGCGGCTTCCTGGCCTTGATGAGAATGTGTTCCATGAGCTCAGAGGGTGAAGGCAGTTTGCCATAGCAGACTTCCAACGTCTCGGTAACCAGTCGAGACCCGAAGACCTCCTTCGTAATGTTAACCATGATGGCTTGCTGATTAGGGTTGCAATGAACTTCGAGGGGGATCCAGAGAGGGAACCTCGACTTAACAAAGGCATACTTATTGATCGTGGCTATGACCTCACGGAAACTAATCGAGGTCGTAAGGCTCTGACCGTGGTTGACATCGGGCTGCCCAGAGTTGCCATCCCAGCAGTCAATCTCGACACAGCGGTAGCCTCGAATAAGAGCCGAGATGTAGCCCTCAACGCTGGACTGACCGGCTACCTGTCGACCAAGGAGGTAGGTGTTGTGGGAGCTAGAGATGATATATTCGTCCATGGGGCGGTCAAGAGTGTAGTTTTGAGGGTCCGGTATAATCGCTGAGTTGGTCTCAGACGTCAGGTACCTCACAGAGGCGGCTTCGGACATGACCAGCATGTCATCAGCCGTATCGGAGGTCCCGACTGCATCAGGTCGGTATCAGGGGCTTCGGTAGGCAAATTGCTTCTCCCACATAGAAAGGTTAGAATCAACGTCCTCCCCTTGTATATCGCGGAGGAAAACTAGAAACTCTGCAAAGGTCATACCAATCTCAGGTTTAGCGGTAATGCTGCAATTGATTCGCTGAACATCGAGCCTCTGCTCCATCAGGCGGATGAAACCCTTGAACTCGGTAAAGTTGAGCTTCTCGCGTCGTCGGACATCGGATAGGCGGAAGTTGGTCTGCAGGGACCACTGTGAGGTGTAAATATGAAGGTTCTGGCAAACACGCTTGACCCCGGCCATGTCGAGTTCCTCCTGCTCAGGATGACGGGGCTGGTTATCGAACTCGCTGGTCATCTCAGTCTACCAATACTGGGCCATGGCTCCATCGTCTAAGGCCATGATCGTGAACAGTTTTGGCAACGCAGCTTTTACTGGCATTTAACGAAAGCAGTCCCGTTAGAACCGTTGAATATTTCTCACTGGAGCTATATGAACCATAATATGCCGGGTAACGCTTTGCATGACAAACAGCAAAGTGAAGAAAAATGTAGTGAACTATACATTCACCTTTCTATAACAGCATGGGTTTAGCCAGAGGTCTCGAAATGCTCTCGTGATGAGCCAACTGGCGCAGTCCCAAAGTCCCACGCAAGCTTGATCGCTGCAAGAAGTTCCCTTTGTTACTCCTTCCTCTGTTCCTCGCTTTATTCCTTAGCTTTAGTATACTTGCTGTAGCCGACCAACCAGGGTGTTGGCAATAGCTTCAATTTTGAACAACCGGTAGCCACTGGCGTAATGGACTGCCTCAATAATTCATCCACTATACCCATTCCACTCTCCGATAGCTTCAAATGGATCCATTACACTGGCAGGTGCCGTAGTTTAAGGTCCATCCACTCTACTAGGACGGCCAGTGGAGGGGATAGATGGATTGATTTGCAACCCTGATAGGGGCATAGACCAGCCACCGTACCACCTCCATACTGCCTCCGTCCGAAGAGACGTCGCTCAGCGGCACTCCGAGATGCCTGCACATCGGATATGAATTGTCGCGACCTCTTCGTCATATACAGGTGACCAACATGTCCTCAAAGTATTAGAATGACAGGTCATCCGCTTAGCACTACGCAGCAGTTGCTGCTCTCTTGGCTTCCCCACCTGGTTCTTAGATATGCTGCGCGATGACCCTCTGCGCCCCCTTTAAGATGTAACCGACGTTCTCCAACTCTTCCCTTCCTCGCTATCAAGCTTTTGGAGTGATCAATGGCCCCAACAGCTGTATTTTAGTAAACCAATAATATAAGGACAGACAGCAAGGGTACTCTATGAGGACAGAAAGGGGGACCCTGACTTTAAACTCCCATACTTGGGAAAGATATAGTCACAATAGCCAGCACTGATGTTCAGGGAACGAAATATTTCTAAGTTTTACCAATTTTAACATCGTTTAACTGCGACATTGAATCAACTGGCCCCTGCTGATTAGACTATCCTCAATATCGTCCTCAGCTGCAGTCCGGAATATAAATCTTTCGAATGGTTGTTTCCAATGCATCCAAAGAATCTAGGCGAAGGTAGACGCCGTAAATTGTCCAAGTAAACTCGCAGCTGACTCGATATCTGGTTCTTCTCGGATGTAGCTAAACGGCGAAACGGGATCCAGATGGCGTCAAGCCCCTCACCCATAATAATTTCCATAATGAAGTGCTTGGGGTGGCGTATCTATCATTATCAATCATTATAAGAGCAATAAAATACAATGGCTGCTGGTTAAGCAAGACCATGATGATACTGATAATTGAGGGGGAAGGAATGAAATGATAAGAGCACGTCGGCAGTAGACCTGTTGTAGTCATATCACACCTTCTCGAATGCATGAGGCTACAACTAAAATGCTGTAGTTGGGCGCCAAGGCAGAATTGGGCTGACGCGCGTGCTACATGTAACAGGGATATAGAGCGCCTCATTTTCAACCAGAACTACGCCAAGGCAACAAACGTGGTTCGCCAGGCTGCATAGTCGCAAGTAATGTCAATATGTGCTCTCGATCCCCTCACCGTTCGATGGCCCAAATACTTTCAGCAGAAATCTATTGCTGCAATATCCCAACTAACAATGGCAAATATTTCCGCTCACCCCAAAACGGCAACAACGGAACCGACAATCGGTTCGACGGCCGATCCGCGACCGGCCCCACCAGTCTCCATCGCCGATAACATGTCCGAATTTTCCGACTTCCACGAAATAGGCAATATGCCTATGTGCATCGCCCTCGATAAGTCAGGCAGCACGTACGGCGCAACCATCGCGGCAGAGCTGGACGTGGTGCACCAGTTCTGCACCTTCCGCCAGGCTCAGCAGCATGCCGACTCCAACAGCGCCTCCATCCAGGTCCTCCCGTGGTGCCACACGGCCCTGGAGCCCGTCATCTTCCCCGATAGCTATGAGGCCCGGCGTAGGATCGGGTCTGGAGGTGGCACGGATCCATCGTCGCTGTACCAGTCGTCGACGTGTCTTGCATCGCTGCGGTCCGCGGGCATATGGGTCCTGATGACGGATGGCCAGATCGAGAACAAGCTGGTGGAGAAGTTCGCAAAGGAGACGCTCGAGATGTCGATCCACAATAAGCCGTGCGTGATTATTGTCTTTGGTGACTCTAGCTACGGCCGGCCAG
Organism: Fusarium veterinarium; assembly: GCA_019191175.1. NCBI lineage: Eukaryota > Fungi > Ascomycota > Sordariomycetes > Hypocreales > Nectriaceae > Fusarium > Fusarium veterinarium. The sequence goes on from JAHARR010000239.1 coordinate 18,132, forward strand.
CCGCCTGCGACATTTCGGTGGGCATTGCCGTCTACGCCAACGTGCCGCACTGCCTGTTGCTCTTTCATGATATTCCAACAGGCATCGTCCGGATCCTGCAGGCCAAGGGCAACTTCCAAGGATTGCTGCCGCTGTCTGCGGTAGGGAGCAGTGAGCGGATCAAGCTGCGTGTCAACCAGTACACGGCTTGGCCAGAACTTCCCCGGGTCGCATACAAGGACTTGTTTTCTCTCGAGCTCTCCGTCATACGCGATCTCGAGCCCGATGAAATGGCCCTGCAAGACGGATTGATCGTCAATATCCCCGACATGCTCGCCGGCAACGTCGACGAAGCGACGATTGAGAAGATCATCCACAACAGCGACAACGTCAGGAGCCTGGCCCTCGCCGCTCAGACAAAAGGCACCGGGGAGAAAGTGGCCGACTGGCTCATCTCACACCAGCTTCCAGCCTCTGCGCGGGCGAAAAGGCCCGTGGATGTTGACCACAGAGCGCACAAGGCCATCTCGGCACTTCTGGAGGCTCTCAAATCTTCCAGTTCAGACGAATCCGTGGAAGATCTGCGGCGACAAGTTCGACAGGCCCACGCTATGAACCTCAAGGTGCACAGGCGCAAACTCAAGGGTGATGGCAACGAATCCGAGGATGAAGCAAACAAGACCAACCAGCGCCTTTACAACGCCGCCAGGGCCAGTGCTGGGCGCATGAAGAAACGCCGCAGACAGACGCAAAAGGATGCGAATGCCGCGCCGTCAGTTCAAGATCGGCCTTCATCTCCCGTACTCGATACTTGGAACGTCGGCAACTGCGGGTATGCGTCTGACGTGGAATCGCCCCGAAACAACAACTCCCCAATAGACTCGCCGCAGATGGCGCCTACCGTCCCTGTCCTTGAACCAGCCTATGCGTCCCAGCCTCTCTCAAATCCACTCCTGTATCCACCTCTGTACGCGCCCTCGTCTGACGCCTATAACCCTTTCTCCGACGGAGATTACGCTCTCACACAAGGCGGCGGGATGATGGGTCAAGAGAGCTTGGCATTAAACCCCTTCAGCTCTCCTTTCATAAGTGACCCCGCCTTGAACAGCATGGATGTTAGTTACAGTCTGGACAGCGGGAAAGACCTGCTCAACGAGAAAGCACCGGCATGCGCCTCTAGCGACGAGGATTTAACACTGGATAACTCAGCCTCGGTGACCCAAGCCAGCGATAGTTTCCGGAGGTCAAGGAGTAGGAAACTGCCGGGCAAGAGACGCTCTCATACCAGGAGCCGATCCCCCTCTCTCCGACGCTCCACGCGTGACCCGATCCTCATCCCAGGCTTTGAGCGATTCAAGTCCTTAGACAAGGCCAGTAACGAGTTACGCGGTGAATGCGCTCTCTGCCACTACGACGGCGCTGTGCTCACCATTCTCCTACGGGCGCCTTCGGCAGGTCGACCAACGGTGGGCTTCCCACGCGAAGGTGACAATGCACAGATCGCGTTTCCTTTTGCCATAGGTAGCTTTGCAGAGACTCGAGTCCTGTCTACGTTTGTCTGCTGCGACTCTTGTGCGTTCCACCTGGTACGCGTAGGCACATCGCCTCTGGGCGACACGGTCATCGCTGCGGTGCCGATGGTGTCTCTGCGTCAGAACCAGGCGTCTGTCCTTGAAGCGCTGGACCTTGCTATGCGTGGGCGGATTGACTCCGATGACCTACTGGCTGTGTTTATGGCCATGTTGGATGCCGAGTTGAACGACGCGGATCGCGATGTTAGCAGCGGCCGAGCACATACCGACATTTCTCTGTTCCAAAGGAGTGCAGAGTGGTTTCAACATAATCTAAATATTCTCATCGAGGTCCCGGCTACGTTGAGTATCGACTTCCAACCCCACAGCTCCCGGCCTCCGGAGAAGAAGGCCCTGTACGAGCTGCTAGATCTGCCAGAGTTCCGAGACCCAGCTAATCCGAACAACCACGACTTGCTGTTGCTGCGATATCCCATCCCCGGGTTCCTGGTCCTCCTCCGCCAGATAAGCCTCCTCTATCCCATCTCGGAACATGGGCAGACCTTGGCGTTCCACAAGCTAATGCTCCTCATTCTCGAGACGCTCAACGGCTCTCGCGCGTCGGCGAAGTCCCAGCTTGCAGTCGGCGACATCTTGCAGCACGCCGAAGCACGAGAAATACCCGTATCTGCCCTGGAACTGGAGCACAGGGGTCTTGTGGAGCCCGGCACGCTGGAAGCTTTCAAACGATGGACGCATTTTGAGAGCTTCGCCCAGAGATGCGGTCCGGCGCTGACCGTCTTCCTTCGCCACTGGCTTCGTGCCGGATTCAGACAACAGTCTGCTGTATCAGTTTTCAATTTGCTTAAGAGGGATGAGGCTATAAGAGATATTTTCGTCGCGCCATTGTCGATGAGTGCTAATTATGCGATGGATCTGCAGAGCTTGTAATTTGTTGTCTTTGTAATTAAACATATTATTGCAACGAAACTTTGTATTCAACTCCTGAACTTATAACTCAATCTCACAGCAGAAGCGCACTAAAGTATATCACCCATATGTGTTATTCTATATTTCCTTTACCATTATGCTAGGACTTAAGAGCTGTTTAGCCCTCCCATCCTCAGCTAGGACGGGAAATTGGATGATGAAGTGACTGTTCTATTGGGAGTGTACCTAATTATGCCAGCCTTGTAGCCCTAGTATTTTGCGTCGACGATGAATAGACAGAGTATGCATCAGAAACTGGCAGCCTCGAATGCGGCTCATCAGCATCTCCCGACGCATCCGACCCGTTGTTAAGCCAATGTGAACGCTTGACTCTCTTGAACGGTTCCCGGTCTGATGTCGACTGCAACCAGCAATCTATTAACTCTCGCTGGGTTGGCCTCTCCTTTAGCTCCCATAGATACTTGTCATTAATGCAGGAGTCATCTGAAGGCTTAGCCGTCCAGCTCACGGATTCCGATCCCGATTCTGGAAGCGTGTGTTTCCGAATATTAGTCTTCACATGCGCATTTTGATGGCCATCGCTAATGATCCCCGGGGATGGAGGCACCATGATTCTATCTATACTCTCTGCGGAACGCAAAGGCGATGGGTTCGAGGGGGCCATCGCAGGGTTCATCAGTGTAGACATGCGGCTCCGTCCCTTGTCCATAGCATGCGGCAGCACTTGGTCGCGTTTAAGGACAGGCGTGTTCGTGCTGGTGCCAGTGCTACGAACAATCCAGGAGGATGGGAACACCACCGGTGCGTCTTGTTCATGTCCAAGACCAGTAAATGGGCTCTGCTTCGGCAGCGCTTTTGGTGCTTGCCATAGCAGCGCTACTCCCTCTCCCGTCTCCATGGCGTTGTGTTCATCGTTGTGGATAAGGCAATCCATGTCGAGAAAAGAACTGGGATGCATCTCGTCGCCGCAGCATCCGGGTCGTCCGCACGGCCCGTTTGGCAGAACCGCATCGTCCATATCGTGGAAGTGCGAGCTGTCCCTGCACGAAAAGACGAACGAGTCGCAGAGCGAGCGGGGAGTGCTGGGAAGTGAATCATAGCGCCTGGCGAAAGGGAGAGAACCATCGACGCGGCTGAGGAGTGTCGCTGCTGGCGACAAGCGACGGGTTGGGGTTGTAGACAACGACGGAGGTGGAGGTGGACGCGTGAAGAGTGTTGCACGGGGTTTTGGTTTCGCTGGCGGGGCTTGCGATGGCGATGGCGATGGCGATTTTCGCCGCTTCGGTGTTGTGGTTGGAGATGGTATGGCTTGCGGTGGATTTGATTTATTTACAATCCATGACGATGGAAATGATGGCGCCATTTGTACATGAGCCAGATGGTCGAACACGATATACTGCGAGCGGAGACTTTGGTGTTGTCAATAGGTGATAAAGGCAGCGTCAGCCCTGCTCTGCACCCTGCTCTGCAGGGCGCTGTGAGGCCGCCTCGGCTCCAGACCAATTCATATGGTTGGATCCAGCGAAATCTTGCTGACAGGCTGACGAAGCGCCGACAAACCAAGTCTAAGAGTATGCCTTGAAAAAGGCAACCACGCTAACAGATAGAGGCGTCTGTGGTGGTGGCGGTGTAAACAGCCTCATCGCTGCGATGCAACCCTATGGGGAGATAATTAATGCATAATACCTCATCCCGTTTGTCCTCGACAATTTCCCAGTTACAGGAAAGGCTGCTTTCAGAGAATTAAATACTTCTCTTATTTTTGTCTTTTAATTCGTATAACGAGCTATGAGTCGAGCGACTACCATATGTTATGTTATGTTATGTTATGTGTATTTTTCGTCTGGGTGGCTGTAACGAAGCCAAATCTCCTACTGGAGCAAA